>JAPMOB010227992.1:0-21361 GCA_029875015.1 Lepomis gibbosus
GTGTGTGTGTGTGTGTGTGTGTGTGTGTGTGTGTGTGTGTGTGTGTGTGTGTGTGTGTGTGTGTGTGTGTGTGTAACAAAGGAGTGAAACACAAATATAAAGGTAAAACTGTAACACTTTGATACACAAATAGCCTATGTTCTGTTTGAAACATGAAGACATTTGTGAAGAGTTACAGATATCATGGGGAAAATGCATTAGAATATTTTACAGTACTGCATTAATGTTGATGTAATGGTTACTGCAGTTCCGTCATGGTTATGACTCCTGCTGCTAAAACATTTGAACCTTCTGGTCTAGAAATGCCTTTAAAGAGTATGAAATGTAATTAATGTGATCTGCAGCTGGTCAAATTAGCATATGTGTTTCTACTTTTTGTTTAGTCTTTCACTTTTTGACAATTTTACAAAGGCAACTGTATTATTGGTTTATTATGCCATGCTAGGGGTGTGGTCACAGTAATGGAAAATGTTGGTCTGTCGTTCAACTTTGGTCCAGACTGAAATATCTTTGCCACTATTGGATGTATTACCATGAAATCTGGTACCGACATTCATGTCCACCTCAGGATGAATTGTAATAACTTTGCAATATTGTCCAATATTTCAGTTTATGAATAAATACCTTGACATTCAGCCTCAGCTTTGCCACTCATTAGCGAATGTTATAATGCTAACATGCTAACCTAAGAAGGTTGAACATTGTGAATAGTAAAGCTTCTTAGTAGGACGTGGCATTACCACTCGCCAACCTGCCAAATGCGGGGGGATTTCAACCGTGGCAGGTATCACAGTCATTCCCACTAGCCACTTTGGCGTGTTGACAAATTGTACTGTTTTCAAAAGGCATCTGAAATAACAAACAAATTGCAATTTGACACTACGACACTACAACTCCCATGTGTACTACCTGCACATAGCGTTTGCTCATTGGTCCATTAATGAAGCCTATCTTGACCGACAACACGGTACACAAGCAGACGCTGTAGAGATTAAACTCGCGGACTGGCTGCCAGACCGAGAGCTGTTTTAGCCTGCCATTAATAATCAATTTAAACAGCGGCAGCGATGATATAGCGACCTTATTTAATAGCAGGAGAATCCACACAACAGGTGCGACTAACTCTGTCTTGCAGTGCTGCCACTCTAGGGTGTGCTCGTCAAATAAGACTTCCAGACTTTTGTCAAACAAGAATATAAAAGTTGAATCTGTCACAGGCCAACCACAGTCCCTCCAATCTGTAGACCATCAGCCTCCCACCTGCTTTTTACAACGCTATTGGTCACATGCACACACACATCAACAAAGCGGTCAGTCAGTGAGTGAGTGTTGTGGATGACGAGTGTGGAGAAAAAATGCACAGGAGAAAGACCGAAAGAGAAAAGTCAGATCTGAGCCTGAGAAAAGTCAGGAGGAAAGTGCTGTTAATTGCTACAAAATTACATAGATCTTCATAATTCAGGGACACGGTGTTACTACTAGCAGGGCTGCCCTCATGTCACATCATATCGTCATATCAAAACTACCTTTCCAGAGTTAATTCTATTTTTTAATAAAAGTAGTCATCCCTTGTAGGACAGCAGGAGATGTTTTTGTGTGGGAATAATCTGGAAAATAAAGACCTGTAAGGCTTGTTTCAGGTGGATGTATCCAGTTACTCAGAGCTACATAAATCCAATCAGAGCTCTGAGGAAATGCAGATACAAAACAATCCAAAGTGCACTAAACTGATATAGACCTACATCAAATTTTCATCCTGTTCCATTAATAGCAGATTTTTTCTTAGACAAAATAGTTATTCTTTTTAACAGTTATCTGTGTCTAGAAGTGCTGCATACACCATAATTTAAACTTTCACACCACACCACACAGACCCTGCTCTTATGCGTCGTTGCACCAGGTAATGATATAGAAATGATTTTTTGGTGTCGAGTAGGAGCTCAGGCTCATTCAGTAGATGTGAAGAATATAAATGTGCTGGGGTTTTTTAGCATGAGACGGGCAAATTTGCAAATGCAGAAAGCCAGTCGGGGGTTTAGCTTACTGAGAGGCCAAGTTTGAATTATGGCTCTTATGGCAGCTCTGCAACACGCACAAAGCACAGATCCAGTCTGTCTTTGCTGAGGGAGGCAGTGACAGCCAAGCTAAGTCAGTGGGCTGAATTTTGAGGAGGCATGTGGTTTGTTTCAGATAATAGCTGTATTGACTTGTAGTGATCGATTCCATTACAGTAAAGCACTCCGGACAATGATAGCACTGTGAGGAGAATGGATGTCCAAACAACAGATCACACTTTTAACTTTTTGTTTTAGATAATAGCTGTATTGACTTGTGATCACATATATACTGACGAAGGCATGTGTTTGTTTTACATTTGTGATCGATTCTATTACCGTAAAGCACAATGAAGAACAATGATAGCACTGCGAGGAGAATGGATGCCCAAACAACAGATCACACTTCTAACTTTTACTGTGTCTGTTACCATAAGTTGAATTTTTTAGATAAATGTAATCAGCTACAGATTAGCATACAAATGAAATGTGGTGAAACCCGGGTGTAAATGGCTTCCCTGACACCTCTTTCAAACCGCCCATCTTCTCTGTCTAAAATGTGCACATGTTTATCCTCAAACGAATGTCCTTTGTCCTTTGCTGAGTCTTGACCTGAGGAGTTAGCCCTTCTGTGTTGAGCCATGTGTTTGTGTAATAGTTGTTTACTCTCACCAATGTACAGTGCTGTGCATTCCTCACTGCATTGGATCGCATATACTAGATTGCTTTTCTTGTGTTTGGGTATGCGGTCTTTGGGGTGGACCAGTATCTGTCTTAGTGTGTTCTTGAGTTTGAAAAACACAGGGATGTCGTGTTTGTTGAAAATCCTCCTGAGTGTCTCTGATACTCCAGACACGTATGGAATCCCAATGTTGTTGCGTTGAACCTTCTTCTCCTCCTCCCCTGTAGTGTTGGTCTTCTTCCTGGATTTTGTGGCTGTTTTCACAAAGGTCCATTTAGGGTATCCACAGGCTGTAAGTGCCCCCTTCAGGTGGTTCTGTTCCTTCTCTCTGGCTTCTGCACTTGTTGGTATGTTTTCCGTTCTGTGGTGCAAAGTTCTGATGACCCCTAGCTTGTGCTCCAGTGGGTGGTGGGAATCGAAAAGTAAGTATTGGTCCGTGTGTGTGGGTTTTCTGTAAACCCCAATCTGCAGGCTCCTGTCCTTTGAGGGTCAAACTGTTGTTGTGGACATCTTCTCATGTGAACTTGGTGTTACTGTCCACGGAGTTGATGCGTTCTGTGAACCAATATGTCAGTATGGACATATTACAAGAGGATTGAAAGAATGAAAGGCCTGTCCAGTATGGACGCCTGTCCCAAATATGGGCAATTCAGGGATTTTAGCAGATAAAAAGCCCAGGTAATTAATCAAAGGTCGATACAAGGACAAAGGCGTTTACCTTAAGCAAAGTTTTTTTTTGACGGTATGTTGTTGGCCAAAGAAATCTTTTTAGCTGCAAAAGAACATTTAAAGTCTGCATGTGATTTTCAAGTGTCATTGGAAATTGGCCCAAACCAAACTGATCTATACAGTGTATTTCATCACTATGTTGAATACGTACGACGAAGATGAATTAGTAGTTGCAGTAGTAGTAGTAGTCGTCGTCTAGTTTGTTAAAAGTAGGAACAGAAGAGGAATTTGGACAAATGGAGGACCACAGTTTAGATTTAGCACAAGAGCCGAGGGAGGGGTGAGCGGTGAGTCGCTGGTTGCAATTCGTAACCCTCATCACTAGATGCCACTAAAACTTACACACTGAACCTTTAACTGACAAAAAGCCAATTTGCACTATAAATCTTTTTAAAGAAAATGTAATGCTGCCCAGCTTCATCAACAGGTGAACAAGGCAATCAAGAAGAATTTACAGTGATACATTCACTGCTAAAGTCTTTTTTGAGAGTGCATCCTTTTTGATTTGGTAGATTTATAAATATATTTTTAATTTATGTGGACCCCAGGAAGAATAGCCGCTGTTTACCAATGTCAGTGCAAGTGTTTTTCTACCAACATTCAGCTGTGGCGCCCCAAAGCACCTGGTCAAGTTTCGACACACATTGTAGTTTTGGTTAAAAATCCAGTGCTGACTTGCAGTGTGATATGGTTAAAGAGTCAAAATCATGAGTTTCTACACATATAAATCCACTCCGACCGTCTCCCTAAAATGAACAAGCTCACTCAGCAAACCTCGACTCAAATAAACAAAGAGCAAAACGTATCATGCTGATCACGTCACGGTTTCTGATCTGCACATCAGCCCTGACATGTTTGTTGGTAGATCAGAGTCTGTAGGAAAGAAATCAGCTTCATGCTGAAGCTAAATGAGCGTGCAGATCGCCACGGTGACGGCTGAGAAGATGTATTATGCAAAACAGTGATCGCAGCCCCGCTAGCAACCCAGTCTGCATCAACATTCATGAGTTTACAATGCCGGGATTATTTCCTCTTTTTGTGTGTGTGCGTGTGCGTGTTTGCATCCTGCTTGTTCTCTCTCTGTAATTCAAACACTTATCCACATTTATGAGTTATTTTGCAAGATCATTTCCTGTTTTTGCTCAGGTGTCTCTGCTTTGCGTCTCCTCCCTCCTCTTCTCGCTCATCTGTACTTCACACACACTTATCACCATTAATGTGTTAGATCGTTTTACAGCATGCAGCATGAGTGTGTGTGTGTTTGTCTCACTCAGTCTCATCCTCACCCTCCCTTTTTATTGGCCTTCACACAAATACTGTAAATATTCCTTCACTTTCTTTCACGCTCTACAAACCCCAGTCTATTTTCTTTCACACACACACACACACACACACAAACACACACACACACATACACATAATTATCTCTTTCTCTCTCTCTCTGGGATTTGCACACCTTCTCTCAGTCTCTCTCCCTCAGCATGGGTGCTACTGGGATACTGATTCATGAGATGAGGCCTTTTCACCCAAATCCAACTTATAGACCTTTTCTAATGTCATAGAAACTACACTATAACTATAACTATAAAGTGGGGATCTAAAATGTTCTTTCAGTGCATTTGTTTGTTTCATCTGCTTTCAAGAACCACAGGTTAGTCCGTCATCAATATGTTATTTCTCGTGTTTTGAAGTGTGACTGCGATGTTTTTGCATCATAGATTAAAAGTAGGGAGGACAATACTGAGTGTTTTCACTGGTGCGCTGTGTTTTTGTTTTTGTTTTCTTCCTGCTTTAGTACATCTATGCAATGATATGTACTAAAGCAAAATTATACATTGGTTTTGTTTATTTGGCTCACTCTTGTTGTGGAAATTGTATGTTGCTGATGAGGGATTGAGCAAATGAGCTACAACAAACCATTTGCATAATGTATTAATAAAAGACCCTGTACGCAGGATAAGCAGTTGATGATGGATGGATGGATTAATAAAAGACAGTAACAGAGAAGTACTACAAAAAATCAGAAGTACTACAAAAAATCAGCAGGCCTAGAGACCTGCCACTTAGGGCAGCTTCGGCGTCTGGCCCAGAGCAAAGGGATTCATAATTATTTATATAACCTAGTTATATAAACTTTTCTAGGTTTACTCAAATGAACATCCTGCTTCAGTGAAAAGTAGAGAGGTATTATCTTCGCAACAAGTCCTCTAAATAAAATACAAGTTTTTTTTGTTCATGTCCTCTGACATTTCTATCTGTAGGACGACATCATTTGTCTGTGCCTTTCAAAACCATTACAATCACAAGTCAGTTTTATGGTTAAAGTTTGGTCAGGTGCAGCCACAAAAACGACTTTGTTAGGTGTACTGTAGACAAATTCATAATATCATTTTCTGTTTGTGTTTTTATCCAACAAAACAAGGACGTCAGCCGTCATAGCCAAAGTTGCAGCGTTGCAAAAAAAATCATCGTCACACAAAACAAACAAAAAAACAAAGTTGATAGCAGTATCCGGCCCAAGAGATCGGCTACTGACATTTGTAATGAGAGATTGAAGAGGTGTTTCATATTTAATACGGCATAAAAGCTTCTGGTACCAAATCTAAAGTCTTAACTATATTCCAAATGCGTCTGCTGAGATGTTTATACTCGACAAAAGAGGAGTGAAAGGGAAAGCTCCTAAAAAGAACAAAGCCTGCAAGGAACAAAGGTAAGTTACGTCACAGTGATAGACTGTTACCGCATACGATAAAGTGTCTGCAGTCATAATCGCAGCAGGCTGCAGGGATTTAACACTAGTGCCAAGACCACACAAATTCACCAAAATCAAACATATTCAAAAGCAAGATAAGCACTATAGGAGTGATTTAATTGCACGCTGTCCGGCTGCCAACTCGCACTTTGTTTTGTCACACAGAAACACTGCGTGCAATGTCTCTGTGTCACACACCAACACGCACTAACACACAGACACACGCTCTCTCCTGCCTCCCACACAACTGCAGAACTATAACAGTGAAATGACTGAGTGGCTGCGAGGATCAGCTGGAGCAGTTCATGACTCAGCTTGGTGGAGAAAAAAAGATGAGAGGAGAGGAAAGGAAGAAGAGAAAATCATATAAATCACGGGAAGGAGAGAACATAAGGAAAGGAGAGCAGAAAAACAAGCAGAGGAGAGTAAACAATCAAAAAGAGAGAAATGATAAGGAGAGAGAGAAGATGAAGAGAGGCAAGGAAGGGAGAGGAAACGTGATGATAAAAGGAAAGGAGAGGAGAAATGAGGAGAGGGGAGAGGAAATGAAACAAGGAGAGTAGGGAAAGCAAGGAAATGTGAGGGAAGGAAAGGAGTCAATGAAAGAGAATGAGAGAAAACAATGAGAGTATGGAGAAGGAAAGGAAACAAGGAAAGGAGAGGACATGAGAGAAAATAAGGAGACTGTTCATACTGATAACAGAACTTTTGATGTCTATATAAAACTTCTTTGTCTCCTTTGTCAACATTAACATGTTTAAACTAGAACAAACTAACAAAATGCAAACTTTCGGAGTAGAAAACAACTTCTACCGATCTGTAACTGAAAAGCACAATAAAACGCCCTGAAGAACATTGATGTTTTGTCAACTCATCATAATTTATATGATCTATTTTTTATAGAGAGGCTTATATTATATTCTGTAGCTGTAAGTGCAGCATTGTGTCATTCAACTTTTTTAAAGAAAAAAAAGAGAGGAGAGGAGATGATCCAAGAGGAGGTGGGAAGGGGGAAAGGAGAAAAGCAGAGGAGATGAGGAGAGGAGTAAGCAAGAGGAGACAAGAGTAGAGAAAACAAGGAAAGAAGAAAGGATGAGAGGGAAAAAAATGAGAGGACAATATAGGAAATGAGAGGATAAAAGAAGCAGAGGAGACAAACAGACAAGGAGAGGAAAGGAAGAGAACTGATTTTTTAAAATAGCTTTGTTTAAAAAAAAGCAACAAAAATACCTTTAAAATGTTAATTTCCTCTTGTTAAGCTGAAAATATTTACGAACAAAAATGAGAGGACATGGAATGAAAGGAGAGGAGGAGAAAAATAAGAAACGACTGCGAGGAAAAAACGAGAGCAAGGAATAAGAGAAGAGGAGATGGAGAAGGAGAGGAAAGATAAAAGAATAAAAGACGATAATGATTAATTAGCGGATACTTGAGACTAATTAAAGCGTGTTTGATGAGGAAAGGTTAAAGAGAGATTCTGTTCACTTTTCAGTCCATCTCGTTCACATCCTCGTTTCATAACTCCGACGCAATATCACGCTCGGTTGCTTCATTCATTGTTGATTAAATTCCCCCTCTCTCTCTCTCTTCATTTACGCACTCGCCTCAGTCTCTCGCTCTCTGAGCACACACACACACACACACACACACACACAAGTAAACACACTTCCAAGCACAGCCACATATACAGAAAATGCACACCATCAGCCACATGCTGTAAATACAGACACACACTTTCAGTAATGTATTGATCGTTCACACCCACGCACCAACACACACACACACACACACATTCATACCACACACTGCAATGACAATAAATGTGGGAGTGTTGAATATTTCATGCAGCACAAATATAACACCCTGCAGACAAAAACCTCTCTCTCTCCCTTTCTCTCTCTCTCTTGTGATGTAGTGTCGGGGTTCTGCCAATCGTTGCTTCATCAAAAATTCAATAACCTCCGCTGTAACTGTGACTGTCACACAAACAGACGCAGAGAGAGAAACAGAAGACAGATCAGAGCGGAGAGAGGGGAAATAAAATAAGGAGGACGGAGTGACAGAGAGAGGGGGAGGGGGAGGATGGATAAGAGAGAGAGGCTGAAACACACTGAGAGATCCAGAGAGAGTTACTCTGGTGCTAGATTCCAGTTTGTGGCTGTTAAAAATGTAAGTTCTCCCACAAATTTTTATTCTATTGAAAAAGCAAATATGATACAGGCTGATTTATTGAACTCCCGTGAGCAGGATCAGGTATCGGTCAGAGGGGGCCAGTCCACATTAAATACACTTTCAAACTCAGTTGTTGACCACCCTGTCACCCCCAGAAAAATGGCCATAGAGGTCAGTTATTTTACAGCTTACTAGTCAAGTCATCTTTATTTATATAGCACATTTAAAAACAACAGGATTTGACCCAAAGTGCTTTCCAAGAACACAAAACACACAAATACAAGTATAGACGAATAAAAAAAACAAAGAGTATATACCACCGTGTATCCAAATACACATTAAAACACTAGTACACTAATACACACTCTGTAAAAATGAAATTCAAAGAAGCTAAAAAGAAATAAGAACAACGTCAGATTAAAAGTAAGAGAGGACAATTAAAAAAAATAAGCGACATAATGTTAGACGGAAGACTATTCCAAAGCAGCAACAGAAAAGGCCCGGTCACCTTTAGTTGTAGGGCGTGAGAAGGGGACTAAGAGGAGCTGTTGTGAAGATGACGTAAGCAACCTTGGCGCTGAAGGAGCTCTTTTGCCAAGTAGTGTTTTACACATATGAGGAATTAGCTTTGGTGATAAGGTGCTACACGTAGACAAAAATACAGTTGACATAAACAGAAATAGAAATATATAAATATGGAATAAACAAATGCAAGTTAAATAAGAATAATAAAAGAATAGAGAAAAAGAACACATGTATTTGCAGAGAAAAGAACAATGTGGCAGATATTTAAACATGCATTATTCTGGGTTTGTGTTGTGCAGACGTATTGCACGGGAAGAAAATAGTGCGTACATAAATGTTTAAATTGTCAATATAAAAAAATAAAAATAACACTAAAACAACGATTAACAATTAACAACAAACAAGGTTCATGCATGATATAAAATTAAATATTACATTCTAAAAATTATAATTTCATGTGCAGAGACATTTGTATTATTTGAAAGGGGGGAGTGCCAGCTGGGGTCCCGGGGCTTGTTCATGAGGCTAGCTGCAGACGGGAAGAAGCTGTTTTTGTGGCGAGAGGTTTGGTCCTGATGGACTGCAGCCTCCTGCCAGAGGGGAGAGTCTGAAAGAGTTTGTGTCCGGGGTGGGACACAAACTGTATTACTGTAAAACGTGTTGCTGTAGGTGTATCCAGTAGTGCCTATGTATCTCTCTGTTTTCCTGCCCCGGCATGTATGTGTGTTGCCATCTGGATGCACATTTTATGCCATTGAGTGCCAAGTAGTTTGTTCAACACCATTAAGACACTATTAATCCAGCTCCTCTTTCAGCTTTAGTGGCTGTCTCCTGTTGTTCAGTTCAGTTTGTTTTTTCAGACTAAACTGTCACACAGTCGTGAGTTGTTTGAGTTTAAATCAAGCAGTAAATAGATTTTTAGGTTTAACTGAACAAGGATACGTCTCAAATAATTTAATATCTGGCAGACTCCTCCTGAAGGTTTTTCTACTCAGCATTTATTTATACCAAGAAGGACCTGAACATGGATATTTCCTCAACTCTAGCAACTACTCAGTGGAATAAGCAACACTGATAATGGAAAAGGCACATGCACTACACATTTACAAGTAGCTCATTTAAAGTTTTGGTAAACTGTCATCCTCCAATCAAAGGGATTTTGATGATTGAGAGAGTGGTAACTAATCTTGTAAACTGTCTTGTGACTTGAGCTGAGTGAGAGGCAATCATCTGCTTCTGTTTGCTGTTATTTACCTTCTCTGGTCTTCATACCAGTTAGAGAGACGTGACACATGAAAATGAGCATCAGAGTTTAGTTTGTTCTGCCCAGATTTAGAGACACAGGGAACTTCTGTCTGACACATCTTAACGTGTGAAAGACGTGTAATCACTGCTTCTTGTTTTTGGTTTGAGTCACGTACAAATAACCTGATGTCAGCCTCGCTGTCTGTGACCATTTGAATGTCTGTGAAATGGTTCATCAACTTAAATTTGTTGATTGCTCATGAACAGACCCTGAGAAAGATGAAGAAACATGAAGTGTGTATCTTAAACTCACAAAATCACCGTGAGCTAAGTGCTGTAACAACTCTACTCTAACTCTAAAAGTTGTTTGTATGTTGTCACATTAAATTGTGTTTTCCTCTCTTTTCCTCTGAGGTCTGATTCATAATTAATGTCTGGCTTTGTTGTCCTTTTATTGTCTGCGTCTGAGTGCTTTTAGAAAGGAAACAAATAGTGTCTCTCGTTTCTCAGGTTGTTTGAGACTCTTCAGTCTCTGTTCTGGTCGATATTCGGGCTGCTCAACCTGTACGTCACCAACGTGAAAGCCCGGCACGAGTTCACAGAGTTCATTGGGGCGACCATGTTTGGGACGTACAACGTCATCTCGCTGGTGGTTCTGCTCAACATGCTCATCGCCATGATGAACAACTCCTACCAACTCATCGCTGTGAGTCTCAACATTTAATTGTTTTTATCCAGTAAATTTCCCAAATATTTGCAGGTTCCAGCTTCTCCAACGTGAGAATTTACTGTTTTTCTCTGTTTTCCTTGTAAATTAGATGATATCAACTAAAATGCTGTAATTGAATTTTCACATTAAAAGTCTGGCAGTCATCCCTTTGAATGTATATAGGATTTAAATGTGAAAAAAAAACAGGTAGTGTTGAGTTTTGTTGATGTTGTGGCTTAAAAGCGATCAGCAAGAAAAGCGATGAGTGCTGTTGAACAGAAGGAAAGAGTGTTGTGGAAACGCACATAAGACTTAATTTACCACAAGAGTGGTTGTAGGAAGTTACATGAAATGGGTTTCTTACTTGGCTCCTGGACTTAATTTGTGTGAGATTGACATTATTTGAATGCTTTGTATGAGAAATTACGGCATTGCAATTAACTTCCGATTTCTCCAAGTTGTCAGTATCTTCTCTGAAAGTCTTGTAGTCTGCACATGTTCTAAATGAACAGCTTAGTAACATCTGTTAGCATTATGTCTCTGTAATTGCTTCACCAGATTTCATTTAAAACAAAAAAGATCACCCCTCACATTGTTACATGACCTTGTAGATTCAACAAGCTGTCTTCTTTTTTTTCCTGCAGGACCACGCCGACATCGAGTGGAAGTTTGCCCGCACCAAGCTGTGGATGAGTTACTTTGACGAGGGCGGCACACTGCCGCCTCCGTTCAACATCATCCCCAGCCCCAAGTCCATCTGGTACCTGCTCATGTGGCTCCACAACAAGCTGTGCAGGAGAGGCCAGCCTCATGGGGAGGAAACGCACAAATGTGAAAACCTCAGAGAGTTCACGGTATGTGAAGTCAGAGCAAGAGGGCGCGGAGATTTACAGTTCTTTCATCCCTGCCGATCATTTTAATGACATTACACATTTTGTTGTTGTTTTATGTATTTATTTTGCTATTTATTTCATAATTTAAAGCTCCTTTGTTTACATTGTTTATTATTATTTTTATAAATTTACACACAATGTGTATAGTAGGGCTTGACATGGGTGTATGGCCAAAAATGTTATGATAAGATGTTTCATATTATTTGAATCAAGTTTTATCCAAATAACTGTCAAATCAATATTTCTTTAGTTTAAAGGCCTAGCCTCATTGTATAGTCCTCAGGTCAGATCCGTACTTTCATTTACAAATACACCTCTTTTGCACCGAGGACTGTTTTTATATTGATAATTCAGTTGCTGAACGGCCAGCGTGGGTGGGACATTTGCGGGTTCACAAGTCATGTACTTGTAAGATTTGGTTTATGCATGCTCTCTCTTTTTTCTCCCAGCACACAAGTCTTGATACAGAGTTAGAAAATATGAGAGAAAAGAGGTAACCATAAAACTGAAGCTAAACAGAAACCATTAATTCTATTTTTTGTTGGGGTTACTTAATATAACATTTATAGACCTCTCAGCAACACACAGGTCCTCACACAATGCTTGAATGTGGTGATGAAGAACTGTTTACCTCGTGTATTCATGACCTGTATTTAATTTAAAATCAATATAATGTTGTTGTGGATGTGACAGGAGTGATGAAGAACACTACATTACACGCTGTGCCAAGTTGTTGCAAAACATAGCCTGTAAAGTTTTAGAATAATTATTTAGTCATATGTTTTCTTGGTGGCCCGGTACCAAATTTACTCAGCCAGCACCAGAGTGCAGCCCAGAGGCTGGGAACAACTAACGATGGGTGTTAAATATTTATAGCATTATGTCCAGTCGAACGTGTGCTTTTTATACACAGCAGGCTTCTTCAGGATTGGCTTTATTGGTTGTTTCTTTTCCTTTATTGTTTGTGTCATCCTTGTTACGCTTTCTGCGCCTCAGCCCCCGAGAGGAGCGACGTTTCATTCATCTGGGTATTAAATAAAATTGAAGTTGAAGTTGAATTCGACTGACTGTGACAAGACAAGATGCAGCTGCAAGGATCAAACCAGTGAACGCTGCAGTTATGGGACAGTCAGTCTAACTTAGAAGTTTCTCGGCTTTTCCACTCCAGACAAAACTCCCGAAGTTCAGAAACTCAAGAATTAACATGTCTAATTGTTTCATTTATTCGTGTGTGGCCTAATATCCTGGCATGACCATATGCCTGTCACTGAACTGTCACGCAAACCAGCTGCTAAAACCTCACCTGGGCTAAAAGGCCATATGCTGGTATTCATGTTAACAAGTCGCAGGAGGATTTGGAGGTTTCCTGTGTTTTATTTGTGTCAGTTTGATGATAATACTTTGCTCACCAGTATCATTGCCTGAGTCCAAAATGTTTTGAGTAGGGCTAGATCTTGAACCTCAATATTTCCTGAGTCCTGACCAAAATGTGTCAATTACCAAGTCAGGTTTTTTTCAGGTCTTGTTTATATTCTTTGACCAGATATTTACCGATTTAAGTTGATGCTGCTCGTGTTAAACTTTGCAGTGTTTGATTCTCACTTCTCATCACAGATGGACGCATGGTCGAGACACATTTGCGTCAGTTTGTAACGCACCAGGTGTGGGAACAGAAAAGTCCAAGAAGGGAGGTGGTTGCAGTGGACTGGTGGGCAAGAAACCGGACTTTCAACATTTGTTTTCCGTGTGAAACAAAGTTTACATTGAATGTTTTTTGTTTTATTTAAGTTACGTAAGTAGCTTTAGTTATGCAAGTAATGTTACTTAAGTTTACGTAAGTTAAGCAACATCCCGCGACCCTGTACGCAGGATAAGCGGTTTACGATGGATGGATGGAAGGAAGTTAAGTGACGTACATAATGTTGCTATTTTAATCCAAATCATCTTTTCCTAAACCTAACCAAGTACTTTCTGTGCCTAAGCGTAACCAAATTGCCTTAACCACTAGTTTTATCTCAAAAGTCTAACCAGATGTTGCATATTTATTGACGTTAACATCACAGCGGAGCCCTACACAACAACAACAAAATGGTACCCAGGGGGTGAAACAGGGAAACCAAGTGGTCTTGACCAAGCGACTATATGTGACCATTTGGGAGTGAAAATGTATTGCAGAACCACCAATTGGACAACTTTCCATGGTAGATGGGTCCATCTGCTGTTTCGGTTCAGGTAACAGGTTTCAAAGGCTGGGAAGCAAAGGTAGAAGCAGCATCTGGCAACTGACAGAGGAAAAGATGTGTTACTGTGTGATTGGAGAAGGAGGACAGGTGGGAAAGTTTTAAGGGCATCTTGTGGACAGGTGGAGGATGACAATGATTAGAGAGATCCTAAGAAATGCATTGGCCAAATGAGAAGTTGAGCTGGAGACAGGGACAGAGGGGCTCGCTGAGTAAAAATCAAAACAACTGAGGGAGCTGTTGTGATATAGCTTTTAAAGAAATGTAGTACAGTAGATGTATGAAGTGGCAGAAAAATACATTAATGCTGGCCCTGCAATCAGTCAGAGCAGAAGCACTCACTGACCAACATGTTCATGTACTTCATCCCTGAGCAGTTCATATCGTTTTACAGATATGTACACACAGCACAGGGACGGATGGATCAGCTGTGTGTCTATAAGCACAGAAGGAACATCAGCGGATAAACACGTCCTGATAAACACATTTTACAGTCCAGTCATCTGGAGAGAGACTGTGAGCAAGCAGTGCAGCATGATAAGGCTTTTTCACACACAGTGCAGCTGGCATGTTCACCTCAGCTGAAGTCAGTCGGGTTATATAAGCCCACCAGCCCACATAGGTTCACAGAGCCACACAGCACTGCAGAGATCTGATCAGCGGAGAGAGCCTGTGTGTGTGTGTGTGTGTGTGTGTGTGTGTGTGTGTGTGTGTGTGTGTGTGTGTGTGTGTGTGTTGACAGTGTAAGTAGAAAAACAGCACACATTATTATGGAAGGTAATGATAGAAGAAGATGTGATGAGAATGGATGCAGGTTTACATGTATGTGTGTGTAATTACCTATATTTGTAAGGACCCATTTGAGATTTAGACCTTGGGAGTGAGGACGTTTTATGGAAAGTGAAGACATTTTGGCTGCTCCTCACTTTGGGACAGACCTTTAAAGGTCTGTTTGCGTGTTCAGACTCAGTTTTAGTGTCTAAACCTGACATTTAGATTAGATTAAAAGAGAGTTAAAATATTTAAAGTGTCTTAAAGGTGGAGTAAAGGTTGGGGTTAGGCATTTAGTTTTGATGGTTAAGGGGTAAGAGGCTAGGGAATGCATTATATCAAAGAGCATCCTCACAAGTATAGTCACACTAATAGGCAGAGATGTGTGTGCATTTGTTAGCGGACAGCAGGGAGAGAGGGAATGACAAATTAGAAGAGTGGATGAGTTAGACGAGTGTGAAACATGATGAAAGGGAAATGGACACAGAGAGGGAAGACGCTGAATACGGGACTGAAATGGAGAACAACATGAAAATGTGGAGAGAGGATATGAATCAAAAGAGCAGAAGGGGATATGGGCATGATGGGCGTGTGTTACAGAAGAAAAAGAAATGTGTGGATATTGTAGGCAGAATATCTGAAAAACAACACAAAAATAGGGACATTGAACAAACAGAATCTACAAATTCTACTCAAAGATAATGTTTAGTCTTCTTAACATGAGGAAAACACTGAGTTACAGCTGACCAGTAAGCAACAATTTTTAGGTACATGTACTTTACTGATGTATTTCCATTTTATACTTCTCCTCAACTACATTTAATAATCAACAAATGAGTTAGGAAATATTGTTATGGACAAAGATAAAGCTTTATTGATATCTACCCATCAGTATATACAAAAAGATCCACCTTTACCAGCTGCAGCGTCAAAGGAGACCTATTATACTGCATTCCCAGCCCTATATTGTAGGTCTGTGAGTCCTCTGTGGCAGTTTTGCCTTATTCAAAGTTTTAAAAAATTACTTTCTATCTTACACCAGAACTTCATGTAGGCCTTCATTTCAGCCTCTGTCTGAAACAAGGGCTGTTTGATCGAAACGGAAGGCATTTGCCTCGCTGCCTTGATACCGTACTAGACAGCTGCCTCAGAAGGCATCACTTTCAAGTGAAGGCAGCTCTGTTTACATTAGTTTCAAACAGCCTTCTAGGGCAGCAATTATGGCAACTTGTGACTTCAAAAACGCCGTCTTGCATCTCTGCTGGCTGTCAGAAGAGCCGCTAGCACCAGCTAACTAGCTAACAGACGCCTCTGAAATCATACTAAACAAACTTGGTTGGTTACAGTCACGAGCTAATATGAGAGTTCAGTGTTTAGTTCTCGCTAGATTTTCAAAAACCAAAGCAAGGAAACTACTAAAAACCTTTAAAAATGTATATTTGTGTGTAAATTCGGCGCTTTTCTCTGTCACCAGTTTTCGAAAGCTATGGCCTAATAGGTCCCCTTTAAAGTGATGAACAAATAAAAAATATAATTTACAGTAATTTGAAATGAGTCATTCTAAATAATGAGCACTCTTACTCACTTCTTAGTTGTGTATATTTTGATGCTAATACTTTTACTTGTTTTCACATGCACACTACATCTAGTGAAATTCGTTCTATGCATTTAACCCATCCCCAGTAATGGGAGCAGTGGGCAGCCACTGTACAGCGCCCGGGGACCAACTCTAAATCTAAACTTAAGCTTGATTATGAATATTCAAAATAAACACAAATAAAACACAACATTTTAATAGAAAACACAACTTGATTAGCAGCATTTTTATTCACTTTGTGTGTTTGAGTTCCCTCAAGTGGCGGCACCTGAACGCAGCGCTGTTAACTTGATTTTGATGAGTGCTGTCAAGCACAAGAGCAGAGATTCACATAACTAAAAGTTTGTGAGTGTAACTGATGAAGTGTCCTTGAGTGAGACAGTTTTCCTCTTACCTCCGTCTCAGAAAACCAAATCAGTCGTGATTATTCCAAGGCATCTTAAAACACATGAAGGGCTTGTTTAGCCGCACTCAAAAATCTTTGCATGACCTCATTTTATCACTTCCTTCCTTATGCTGACGAACCGTCACCAGAGCAACAAAAGAGAGATATCATCAAGTTCTACAGAAAATCATCCACAGTAACTTCAGTAATACATAATAGATATGTGCACTCACTATTTCCCAGGGTTATGCACTTACCAGAGTTTCCATGTACAGCGAAAAAGCATGATGTTGTTCAGGGATTTTATAATGGGCAAGTAAGCACCAATAAATATGCAGCTTCAGGTTAGACTTTCAAAATAAAAGTACTTGTAAACATTGTTAAACGTCGCAATGTCGACAGGTTTAGACACCGGAACGACTTGGTTAGTTTTAGGAAAAGATCATGGTTTGGGTTAAAATAGCGTACGTCACTCAACGTAAGAAAGTTAGGTAATCTTACTTGCATAACTTACGTAACTTAAATACAAGCATTCAATTTTGACTTTTTGTTATACACGGTAAACAAACACTGGTCTCTTGGTTGATAGTGTTGTTTCTGGCCCTCCGTCCAGGCCAACTGACTTTTCTGTTAAATATCCTACCCCTACCCTTAGCTTTCAAAAGTGACACTACAGGGCAGCTCCCGTTGCATTAAACTATGAAGCTAACGGGTCCTGACCATGCGTCCATTTGTGATGACTTGACAGTGAGAACGGGTTGAGACAAAATAGGATTAGAAATTTATCTTTAAAATATTTATTGTCAAAGTATTTAATCATCCCACCAAAATAAGCCCAAGTGGTAGCAGTGCAAATGTAAACTCCAGAGCTTAATTTGATACTAATATTAAAAACACTATGACGTTTTGCTGAAATACAATTTTGCTATTTTCTGATTTGGATGCACATTTGTCATGTTAGTATGTTTTTCTTTTCATCATCTTTCTTTGTGAAGCACGAAACGCTGCCTGAATAAAGTTTACTTGAGCTCTGCATCATCAGTTGCAGAGTTAAAAAACTCTATGAGCTATATGGGTATGGCTTAATGCTGTAGCTCTCTAAAAATAACCTGGATGCTCTCAGTACACTTGATTCAATTGGTTCCATCACTCGATGAGGTGAGAAAAGCGCTTCAAAGAGAACACGCTCACATTTTTGCTCATATCAGTCATGTAGATCATTGTGATTCAGCTGAAGTCCTAAAATGTAAATGAAGAACTCTCTCCAAAATGTCCCATATACATTTTTAGTGGAGAAAAATGATTTATGGGAGTTTATTACTCAGCTCCTGTAAAAAAGTGTCATTCTGTCAGCCAAAAGCAATTTGTCACTTGTTTTTTTTTTGTGTAAGTTTGGTTCTATTAATATTTTTTTTGCGAAGTTTTTTTAAAACAAAATTATTTATTTTTCAGAATGAAAGAGTAATGTATTACCGGGTTGTCTGAGAGGAAAACAAGGTAACTGAAAGCGCAGGAGCCACAGAGAGGACTGAAAGCATGTGGAGAAAAAGAAAGAAAACAATGTTTAACATGATCTATTTTTCTCTTTGCAGGAACGCCACGCTGACAGTCTGATACAGAATCAGCATTACCAGGTCTGTACACCCGTCACAGCTTTGTTAGTTTGTTTGTTTACTGTGTGTAGAGGTGTGTTTGTTTGTGTGCTAGAGGTCTTCAGAAGAACACAATCCCCCCAACAATCCAGTATCTGATCCATCCTGAAATGTCCTGAATCCAACTTAAAGAAATGCCTGACATTTCGAGAGTTAGATGAGAAGAAGAGAAGATCAATAGCAAACATGGGGAGACAGCTAGCTTGGCTTACAAACTCCACTTACCAGCGACCTCTTGTTGTCACTGCTGACCTCCAGTGGTTTAACATGTCACCTTGCTGCAGTGATATCGACTTGCACTGCTGGGCGTGATCACTTCTGACGATTAATTAATTCTAATAAACAACTAACTATGATGAATACATGGAATACATCTCTGTCAGTTTCTATATGGTGCCTGTACTGAAAGGGATGATGTTTGAGGAAATATCTTTGACCAGCTTCAGTACTACCTCTTCCTGTTGGGCAGGTTTTCAAAGTGTGAGGCAGGCCTCACCAGGTCGGCTCCAAACAGTGAATTGAAATGAAACAATATTACATTAGTCATCAAAAGCATGTCATGATGTGGTTAAAGAGAGAGTTCAGACTAGTTTAAAGACACTGATAAGCATCTTGGAATTGAGCAAAACTAAGCAAACTAACTGAGGGTGAGGGGCCGCCTGGTTTAGTCTACAAATGTCCACTTTGGAAATGTTATGTATGAGTCAATAACAACAATGGAATCGATTTTCAGCTGCTGACAAAGTAAAATCAAGTTAACTGAGGACATTTGTAGACAAAAAAGGAATTAAATTTGGGGCTACAGCACCTGCAAAACCTTGTTGATTAAAGATTCAGTTCTATTTTCTTTTGGGTCTTTTTCACACTTGTGTGTTTTATGATTGTGCCGGGCCTCCTTTTGTTCAGGGAGACGCAGCTCTTTTAATGTCGGAAATATTAGCTGAGACCACTGAAGAGCGTTGGAGTCTGACGGCACATAAAACCTGAATAATTCCTATTAGAAGAACATGAGTTGATCTCACTCTTGTTTACATTCAGTCAGTTGAAATTTAAACCACTGGAGCTATTTAGTCAGTTTAACTGGGGCTGGAACAGATCAATCTGTGACACAGCAGAAACAGTCCAAAAAGTTGTAAAACCCTTTTACACCCATTGTCTCTCACTGTCACTCACAGCCTCTCTCACTCTCACACACAGACTGCATCCCCCCCAGCCATGTCTCTCTGGCAGTGGTTTGTTTACATCCCTGTTTACTAGCTTGCAGTCTTCTTCCTCCCTGCCTTTGTTGGCTCCATTGCTGTGTTGCCACCTGTAGATCAGTGGATTTAAAGAAGGACTTTGTTACAGTGTGGTGTGAGTAATTTTACTTGAATAAAGTATCTGAATATAATTTCCACCACTGCATGTGGGTGACATGATTCACATTCATACCAATGGTTTCAGTCTTAATGTAAGTATAATCGGGAAATTGCCCATATAATATAAACAGTAAAATGTTATACTGTTATATATTCTAACATTAGATTAATATTACTCATACATTAATATAAAAATTTTTAATTTGTTTTTATATGGATAAATCTTCTGGTTAATTTATTCATTAACTGATTGAAATATTCTGAAAATAGTGAGAAATGCTTATATAATTACTCAGAGTCCAAAGTGACAACTTCACAATGCTTGTCTTGTCCAACCCAGGGTTCATTTTATTTTTAATTTTGATTTAAATAAAAATAATTACATAACCATAAAATGTTTTTACATTAAACATGGTTTGATTAATATCAAAATAGTTGCCAATTCATTTTCTAACAAATAATCAACTAGTCGTTTCAGCTGTACTTTTATGTAACTGGTGGGTAGTTTATATAGTACTATAATACTAATACTTTGTAATACCATGTATTTATACTTTGTATTTATGCACAGTCCTACATTACACCACTTTAACCATGTTCACATATATACAAACAATACGAGGGAACCACTTAAAAACATGGCTAGAAGTGCAAATTGAGGTAAAAATCATTTCAGCTACTCTTTAAATCTTACAATGTTTACATTCATGTTCGTTCATGTTTTGTAGCTTGCTGTCTTCTTCTTCACTTTGCTGTTGCATAGCTACACTTTATGTGCAGGATACAAACAAACAGGCACCCACTGAGCAGCAAAAATATACTTTTATTAATGTACATGAGTGTCACACTCTATCCGCCACAGAAATGTGACTCTCCTGCTCCTCATACAGGACTCTGAGGTGCACTGAAGGCAATATCAGATGAATTTTGTTATGGTTCGGTGTTAAGCGTTGAAGGTGAAATGGATCGGTGTCTTGGTCAAGGGCTCTTTTCAGTCTGTCTCAGCATAAGCACAACATGAAACTCACACAACTTTTTCAAGGAGGAGTTTATATTCTGTTTTTTAACAGCAGCGAGTAAGCTCAAGTGTTTTTTTGACACAAAAGCAACAGCAGCAAAAACAAATTTTCCACAAAAATGTCCTCTAATATAAATTAAAATGAGAGTGAGCATCTTTTTTAAACTCTTCAGAAACACAGTTTATTGTTTTTGGCAGCCATGACAGCAATTCTGATGTCCAGTTTTGTGAATACGCATTTTTTTTAGCAAATCAACAGCAACAACAGCTCTATTTTGACACCTCAGCACTGGCAGCGACTACAAACGCAGGAACGCCAGTACTTTGTGTTTGGCAGCGCCGATTGTCACTTTGATCACCGCCCATGTTTTTAAGGATTGTTGTAGGAATCTGCCCTTCACTTTAACGGAGTGTGTGGTGTGTTTGGCAGAGGCGGAGAGTGACAGCATGCCAGACCATCCCGTTTGGCAGTCACAGGTGTTGACTGTGGGAGGATGCAGTGTGTGTGTGTGTGTGTGTGTGTGTGTGTGTGTGTGTGTGTGTGTGTGTGTGTTTTGTGTGTGTGTGTGTGTGTGTGTA
>JAPMOB010227993.1:0-16269 GCA_029875015.1 Lepomis gibbosus
CAAATGCCGCTGGCAAAACATAGTGCCAGATTAACTAAATAAACAAAAATACAATAAAGCAAAATGCCATGGTGCTGGGGTCCAGGGAACAGCAAGCAGTCAAGCCCCGAAAACAATCAGGAGAGGGCGGGCTTTTAAACAATCTGGAGACAGTGGCCAGCTGCCTCTGATCTGTCTGATGGCCTCAGCTCTACTCCACCAGGAAGTTCACCCTGCAACAAAACACAGAGACACACAACAACCTGGCCGAGGCCCTGGGGCCGTCACAATTACCATCTTGAAAGCACTCATCCACTTTTCAGTCATGTTTAAAAGAAAACTTACACATCAGCTCTGTTGGTGAAATGAAGCTATTAAGAACTCAGTTTCAACCCCATAGACACCAGAATGGAAACCATCAGGGGCCCCGAGGACCCCTACATACACACACATCATGCCACACGCTCCCAGCACAGTGCACAAGGCCCCATTTATAAAAGATTCACAGCTCGACTCATTTCAAAAGGAAAAGTGAAGGGGAAAAAAATCTAAATTATTACCCTATGATGATGCAATGCAGATGAAATAATCCCCATCAACACACATACACATGTAGACACAGGCACACACATTGAAAGCGACCCAGTTGCACTTATGTTTTGCACTTAGTTTGACAGTCTAAGAGGAAGAGTTTTGGAGCGTTAGCATTTCTATTTTTATCAGGATGTCTTTGATGAATATCCTACGTGTTTGATTTAATGTCCTGCGTGCTTTGAGAACCTGTCTAATAATTAGTGTACAATCCATATGCATGTGCTAGAATAAAAAACATGCAGTTACACTCTATATATCTGTGTGTGCGTACTGTGACACAAAGTCAGCTTCTCACTCCCAGCCAACACTCACTCAAATGGCTTGTATGACCGAATTTGCATGCATTGCCAAGGATGCTCATTTACAGTGCATGCGCACCGTTGTGAGGAAAAGATGAAAATTCACATTTGACTGAGGGTTTGTGGATTAGGCGGTTTTTAATTACATAAGCAGTGATAGTGTTTACAAATCTGATTGCATTACTGATAGCACTACCTAATGTAACTGACTTTTAAGCAAACTGTACTGTATGTAGCTGAATACTCAACTATTCTTAAAGGAGACTGCAGGGGAGACAGAGCATGTGGTTGGGTGAGCAATAAAGCAGAGTTGAACTAAAATAAAACTAATAATAATCAAAGAGTCAAACTTAAATTAAAAGCAAATTTGTTGATGTTTGGTGTATTTATTTTGTATTTCCCCCACTAAAAATCATTTGAGTTACATCTTATTTTCAAATGATACCTTACTTCTCATTCATCCATTTCCACAGTCGTCTTCTTCTATTCTGTTACAGCGGGAGGGTGGCTCACTTTCTGCTCTAGGGAACATCAGAAGTAGTTACAGAGTGAAAGGAGAGTGCCATTCATTTACTTTACCCATGCATATTTACCCAGCCGGGAATTCTGACTGCTGACCTTCAAGCTGCAGGCCACACTCACTTGCCACTGACGGTTTGAAGAATGTCACTGAGGATTGATTGTCCTTTAGTCTGTGTGGTATGTGTGTGTGTGTGTGTTTACCTGTGGAGTGCTCAGAGGAGGGAAGCTTCTCACAATGAAGCAATGCAATGGGCCAAAATGTTTGTAAATGGCAATCCCAGCATGAATGTCATGCATGTACATGTATGCACGTGAGTAAAAGTGTGTGTGTTTGCGTTTGTGTGTGCTCATAATACACACGCAACAGGCAGACAGAGCATGCTACAGTATGTTATTTCTTTTGAAAGTCAAAAATCATGCTCAAGGCTTGTTTTCACTGAAACAGAATAAACCCTTGTGGTCTGTCCTTGGAAATTACATTCTGTATTGCTGTTTCCCCTGTGGATGAAAAAGATTATCTTCTGTTCTTTTCATTAATGTTTTGCTCGGTAATTATTCTATATGAGTATTAAACAGACTCTAAGTCCAAATCAAAATCTAGTTTATCAACACAATACAAACATACAAATTTTGATAAATTTATTTATTTATTTATAAAACACCTGTTAAAAAAATTTGCACAGTTTGTTGAATACATATTGAATACTTTGCTCCCAATTTAGGTTTGTTGAAGCAAATGGGGGGACTACTAATTACACAGTACAGCAATTTCCAGGTTTTAACAATTCTAAAGACATGTAGACTATTTCATTTCAGAATCAGAAAGAGCTTTATTGCCAAGTAGTATTTTACACCTAAAAGGAATTTGCTTTGGTGATAAGGTGCTACACGTAGACAAACAAACAGTTGATATAAATAACTTAAGAAATATATAAGTATGGAAGAAACAGATGCAAGTTATATGATAATTATAAAAGATAGAGAAAAATGATAGAACTATTTGCAGAGAAAGAACAACGTGGCGGATATTTACATGTGCATTATTCCCAGGTTTGTGTTGTGCAGACATATTGCAACATATTTCAGAGGATATAGTCTACATAAATATATAATTGTCAAATTATAAAAAAAATAGAATAACAACAATTAACAATTAACAACAAATATGTGCAATATGCCAGGTTTGTGCATGATATGAAATTAAATGAAATAGTATTTACACGTGACAAGTGTCAGTGGGGGGCCCGGGCCTAATTAATGAGGCTACAAGCAGATGAGAAGAAGCTGTTTTTGTGGCGAGAGGTTTTGGTCCTGATGGGCTGCAGCCTCCTGCCAGAGAGGAGAGTCTGAAACAGTTTGGTGGGAGGAATTGGCTGCAATCTTTTCTGCTTGCCTCAGAGTCCTGGAGGCGTACAGGTCCTGAAGAGAAGGACGATTGCCGCCAGTCACCTTCTCTGCAGAGCGAATGATTTGCTGCAGCCTGCATTTGTCCCAGGCAGTGACAGCAGTGTACCAGATGGTGATGGAGGAGGTTAGGATGGACTCTGTGATGGAGGTGCAGAGGTGCACCATCATTGTCTTTGGCAGGCTGAACTTCTTCAACTGCTCCAGGAAATACATCCTCTGCTGGGCCTTCTTGGTGATGGAGGTGATGTTCAGCTCCAACTTGCGGTCCTGAGAGATAATGGTGCCCAGGAAGCGGAAGGAGTCCACAGTGACAACTGGGGAGTCACACATGATGATGGGGAAGGGTGGGGCAGGGCTCTTTCTGATATCCAAGACCATCTCCACTGTCTTCAGAGCGTTGAGCTCAAGGTGGTTCTGGCTGCACCAGGTCACCAGATGGTCAATCTCCCACCTGTAGGCGGACTCATCCCCACCAGAGATGAGCCCGATGAGGGTGGTGTCATCCTCAAACTTCAGGAGCTTGACAGACTGGTGACTGGATGAGCAGCTGTTGGTGCACAGGGGGAAGAGAAGAGGGGAAAGAACACAGCCTTGAGGGGAACCCGTGCTAATGGTCCTGGAGTCAGAGACATGTTTTCCCATCTTCATGTGCTGCTTCCTGTCTGTCAGGAAATCTGTGATCCACCTGCAGGTGGAGTCAGGCACGTTCATCTGAGAGAGCTTGTCCTGCAGCAGGGCCGGAATGATGTTGAAAGCAGGGCTGAAATCCACAAACAGGATTCTGGCATAGGTTCCTGGGTAGGTCAGGTACTGGAGGCTGAATTGAAGGGCCATGTTTACTGCATCGTCTACATTGGCTCTGTCTCCACTACTAAATGCCTTCTCCTTTTCCAGCCATAACTGTGTGAACTTAGCTGTGAACCATGGTTTGTCATTGTTACATCTCACCCTGGTCCATGTTGGTAAACAGCTGTCCTCAAAGAAACTTATGTAGGACATTACAGCAGTAAACTCCTCCACACTGTTGGTGACGTCCATGAAAACATCCCAGTTAGTGCAGTCCAAACACGTCTGCAGGTCCTCTACAGCTTCACTGGCCCACTGCTTTGATGTCCTCACTACAGGTTTACAGTGTTTTAATTTCTGCCTGTATACAGGAATCAGGTGGACCATGATGCGATCAGGTGGACAGTGTGATATGCACTGCTTACTATTATGTAGCAGTGATCCAAAGTGTTCCCCTCACTGGTTGGACACTTCATAAACTGTCTTTATTTGGGGAGTTCTTGGCTGAGATTTCCCCTGTTAAAGTCACTAGGAACATTAACAGGGGAGTCCGGATTTTTCTGCTCCACACACAGTATCCTGTTGAAAAGCATGCACTGTGCATGGTGAACATTGGCCTCCGGCAGAATGTAAACACAGACGACCAGAGTGAATGAAGCAAACTCACGGGGGGAGTAAAACATATTCCAGATCAGGAGAACAGTGCTGCTGAATCACTGTCACGTTGCTACAACAGCCACTGTTATATAAAAACAGATACCTCCACCTTTCGTTTTGCTGGAGAGTTCTGTGTCGTGGTCCGCTCTGTACAGTTGGAATCCAGCAAGCTGCAGCACAGACAGGTAACAGTCCACACAGCCATATCTCCATGAAGCACAGATCAAGATGAATAAAAGCCTCTTCTTTTCCCCAAAGGTAGCTAAAGTTCGTCCAGTTTGTTGCACAGTGAGCGCATATTGAAGAAAAATATTGCTGGTAGCGGTGTGCGGAGCCCCTGCCAGTGGAGACGCACGAGCGACCCTGCTCATTTTCCTTTCTTACAGCGCTTCAGTGCCCAAACAAAAGCAAGTGTGCCCTTCACCAAAATGTCCAATAATTCCAGGGATGACACGAGTCATTGGTTGTCTTGGTTTTAAATTTATGAAAAATGTAAAAAAAAAAAAGTTAAAAAATCTTTTATTCTATTATGTTTATCTTGGTTGTACTTTTGTTATGTGAACCTTTGTTTTCATATCTAGTGACAGGTTTGAATCTACATAATGCGAGCCCCTGAATTTAAAAACGACTGTGCTTAAGACAACGTGAGTTAAGACATCTCGGTAAATTACATCACAGTGATAAGGGAAGCCTGGAGTTCTCCAGATTTACTTGAAAGGGATCCCGTGCAGTCAAAGAGCAGGCATGCAGAAAGGCCCAGTCTGATTTATCATCATCATTATTGTACCATATGTGCTGCCATCACTGCACATCTCCAGCACATGAGCAGAGATCTGATTATGCTCAAATGTGGTGATGCATGAGCCATATACTGACTGGGTTGTGGTTGTATCTCTCTGTCAGTGTTCAGTGGAACTCACACACTATGTATCTGTCTCTCCCCAACACAAACAACCACCTTGACCTTTGTTGTGTTGTGTTGTATTTCTGCAACAGAGCTATCCATCTCATGATGAATAGTCATATTAACCCATAGCTCCTGTAGTCTCAATGTGTTTGTGTGTGTGTGTGTGTGTGTGTGTGTGTGTGTGTGTATGTCTCTTGTGTAACTACATAGTTGCACAGAATAGATGATGGTCTATTCTTATCTTTGCTGGTGTTTGTGTATCATTTGAATAATAAGTTGTGCGTGCCTACAATCATATGTGAAATTTCAAACTAATATATAACATTTGCTCTTGTTCTAAAAATCCCACACATAAAGGTGTTGACACTACAGGCAAGTTCAAAGCTCTATAGATAATGTAATGGAGCAGCTTCTTCCTATGTACACATATTCTATGTATATTGTCTAATAACTATGCAAGGAAGGTTAAAACCATAGGGCAACTAGACTTGGTTGAAGATAATCAAATATGTTTCGTCCCTCATTCAAGAGACTTTCAGTTCTGGTATTCGAGTATCTTCAACTAAGTCCAGTTGCCCTTGATTTTAATTAACCTTCCTTGGATAACTATGACCTGAATGACTTAGAACCTTCACAGACATATTGTCTAATAGCAATACTTGAGACCAAACTCTTTCACAACTCTTACTGTTTAATATGTCATTATAAAAACAGAGACGCATGATTTACAGCAGTCTCACCTTGGTGTATTTACTACATTTTTAGTATACCAGAAAGCATGCTGACAGTCTTGTGAAGCAGCGAGTCACTTTGATGTCGAGGTTTTGAATAAAAATCTACTGCTTCTGACTTAGTGGAATCTTGCTGCTCCCTTCAAGAGAAACGTCAGCCTTATACTGAATAAGGCATCTTATGTTCTTTGACAGTTCAGTCTACACTAGTGAACATGACGAACTCTCACAGAGTCTTTGAACCTTTACTTTGGCATTTGTCTTTTAACGCTAACTGGAAGATTAACTCAGTACTTAACTGCACATACATGCAATTTCATGTGCTTAATAAATATGACATTCTGATCATGCACAACCCAGTTAGATGGCTTAGAATAGATCATAAACATTCAAACTATGCAGACTTTCTGTCTTTATTTATATGATTTTTGGGGAGATTATTATGTCTTATTCTGTCTGCTAATAGAGCAACGTAATAGGATCTCAAGGGTCCAGGTACAACTTAATCCAAATACTGACTGGGGTGTTCTTCGCAAGCAAAAAAAAAGAAAAGAAAAAAAAAACACATTAATACCGTGGAATTTCAAAGTCAAATATTTGGACAGAAATAACAAAAAGTGATGTATTTTTTGATGTGATTTGTTGGCAGTTGCCTAAAGTGAACAACACAGTAGAATCTGTTGATATTCTTTTCCAAAGGTCAAACTCCATTCCCAGCACTTTCCCCCACATGCCTGAGTGTATATCTGTCTCATTCAGGAGGCCCTGATCATGGCTAGCATGGAGCACCCCCACCTGGTCCGCCTGCTGGGCGTCTGCCTGAGTCCAACCATTCAGCTGGTCACACAACTGATGCCTCACGGGTGCCTGCTCGACTATGTCCACGAGCACAAGGACAACATTGGATCCCAGCTGTTGCTCAATTGGTGTGTCCAGATTGCCAAGGTAAGGATGGAAAAGGTTGCTAGTTAGTTGTTTTAGTCGTTGTGTGGTTGGTTGGTGGGGTTTGGTGATTGGCTGGTTGGCAGATTAGTAAATTTTTATTTTTAGTATTAAAGATAAATTGTAACAGTTGGATCATCTTCATCGATTGCTGCTTTTTTGCTGCCTTGACTGCTGTACCAAATATTTGAATCAAATATCACCTGATGATTTGGAGAGTTGGAGAGCCATTGAACCCTTAGTGGAACTCTAGTTCTGGAGTGACACAAGAACTGAACCACCCTTACCTACTTTTATAACGTGTCTCAGCTGATAGAGGGCAAGTGAATTTATGCATTGCTTCCAGCGTGAAAAGTAGATGTCTGTGGTTGTCTATAGTAAATGTATGCAAGCCAGTGACAAGGACTGGATATTTGGTAAAGTGTCCATCAGTGTGTACTGGTGTGTGTGGAGGATTCAACAGCAGACAACTGCACCCCTTTCCAGCCTCTCTGGAGAGCCAGAGTAAATAATTCAAAGCCTTGCTTGACTTTAGATGGGGGAAGTGTGGTGTGTAGGGAGCTCATGGATGTAGGACTGAATTATAATTTGCACAAAGATGACCACAGAGTTAAATCAACATGTCTCTGACAGAGCACATCAACACCTGCATTATAACAATAAATAATCTATTTAGTCATTATTAAAATTATATTTGATTGAAGTATATCTCCTATATTATAAAATTATATCTCTAATACAGAGAAGCAGAATGAAAATGATTCTGCAATCGCTGCAGTCCCAGATTTAATATCTTAGACAAATATTAAACCATCAATTAAACTTTGGACACAGTTAACGATCATACAGTACCACACAAAGTGCCTTTGTTTTTAATACCAAAGGCGATCAGAGCATGTATTAAGTCTCGCTGACAAACATCCCATGCTGTGTAACAAATATTTTCATTGTATGGCATTGATCACACAAATAACTTTGTGGAAAAGAATGTAGTGTGGCTGTATATGACTAAATATATGCTGGCTGCAAACAGTTGTCAACATGGAGAGATGTATAATTCATAAAGGGTAAATATTATTTATGTATTATTTATCACTGTTATTGTGTGTCACAAGTCTGTATAGTTTAGTGTTTTTAATTATTGGGTACAGCTCCTGGGGACTCAAATAGCCAACAGGGTCCACAATTAAAAAAGGTGCCCAAAAATAGGTTCATGTTCACACAAACACAAGTGTCCTACACGATGGACTTATCTGAATGATGTCGACGAGGTGAATTGGGACACTTTGCCTAACACCATCAACACCCCTACGTGTAGCAAGTGACAAGGCTCCACTCTCTGAGGCCCCATCCCTGTGGCCCTCCCACTCTGTCATGGCCGTCACCTAGTCATTGATTATTAATGGAGTGATCTGCCATGAGAGTCATACTAATGAGCAGATTCATTAGAGCTACTACGCATACAGGGCTCTGATGCCACAGAATGTTAAATTTTTCTCCTCGGAACTGATTGTTATTATCCTGATATCTTTCCATATCTCCTTATTATAACCTACTACATCACTTTCTCCTCATTATGTCTACTTGCTTTTTAAAACTCAGCCCCTCTGTGTTCCTCGTGTTCATGTATTTAAAGTATAGTGCTGCTACAATGTCAAATGTTTGACTTTAGAATCACTACTACAATACTAAAAATGATATTCTGTATAAAAACATGATTCCACTGCCATACCAAGGTAAGAAAAGAAAACGGCAAACATGTTCAGTTCAACAACCTCTTAACAATTCACAGGGGAACGTGATGTATTGGTTTGTATTTTTTGGATGAAATGGTTCCATATTTTACCCCTGACACTAATTTGTCAAGTAGTTTGGGTGAAGTGAAATTGACTTGGTTATCTATCAAATGTTTTCAGTTGTAGAGAGGCTTGATATCACTTGTAATTTCTGATACCAGTACCAAAATGCTAGTGTCTACTGATAACACTCTTAACACACCAAAAGAGGCAGAAAGAGATGAGATGATATAAAATAATTAGGGTGTACCACGCTCATAGCAATACATATTTTCTCTTAGAAATAAATTTCACTAAGCACATTTCGCAATGCATTTACATCCCCTCCATCGCAGTTACAACGGATTCCCTCATTTGTGAGCCATAAAACCTTTTCCCCTGGGGCACTGCTTTTTGCATTGTGAAGCTTAAGTCAATTCAGTGCGCAGTAAGAGATAGTAATGACATCTGAGACACATTGAAGTTCCACATATCGGCTCTTAAAACTCACTGCTTCATTTTTTACAAGCATTATCAAAGGAGTTCTCTGACCTGCTTGTACAGATGTTAGACAGCTGCTTCAGAGGTGAAAGGACAAGGCTCAAGATATTTAGGCAACAAAACACCACAAAACTTTTGCCTCTTAGCTTGTAGCAGCTGTTTTCACTGCATTGGTACTGTATACTGGCATGATGTGTTTCCACTTCGCTTTACACACAAATTGTAACTATACAAGTAAAACATTTTTAAATAAACTTTTTTGTCAATACTTTGTATCAGATTACAGCTTTCAATTTTTCCGTTGTCTAATGCATTGTTTTTTGCCATGCTAGTGGTGTGGCTCTAGGGATGACAGTATCAGTAGTTTGGTCTAACACTCCAGAATTACATTTGAGTAACTACTTGTTGGATTCCAATGACATTTTGTACAATCATGGTCCCCAGATGATGAATCTTACTAACCATCATCACGTCAAAATCTCAGACCCATATCCTGCTACACTACAAAGTTTCTTGATGTTTGTGGAATCAGTACAAAATATTGGATCAGCACATCCAGTTATTTCATTTAGATAACTGCAGCCAGCAGTAAACAGACTGACACTGTCTATTCTAATCCTTCCTTTGTGTATTTTGTATACCCATTTTAACTGACAGAATTTGGTAAAAAAGTATTGCCTGTTTTTTAAATGCAATGTTGTAATTAGACAGATTTTTTTCAGTGATCACCTTATCTAAAAGCAGATTACCAATTCAGATACCAAGAATACAAGTTGAAATAAAACACATGCTTCATGTGAAATCACACTTATATTCTGCATTCTAGTATGAAAATGGGACTGTTGCACTGTAGTGACACCCTGTTTTATAATAGGACAATTTAGACAATTCTTAAATGATTCCTTTGAACTAGTAGAAGAGACACCAAAGAGAGAATAAGAGATAGTGTCACAAACTGCATTCACACAGGTCATGACAGTGATTTTTTCCATTGTGATAGATTTTACTGTTAAATATTTAATATGAACTCCACACATTCTGCCTCGAAAGAGAACTTGTGGTGTCCCACTACCTGTCAGACTTGTTTCAGGTTGGATGACACATCATAACAACATCAAAACTGCATCAATACCACCGTTTAAACAACCTCAGTTACAGGAATACCTCATCAAAGCAAGGTTTACGGTGAAAATTGTTTGTCAAATTCACTAGCAAATCTATCCTACTCCATTCTCTCTTTCTGTGTGTGTGTGTGTGTGTGTGTGCGCGCGCGCCCCACACTGTGTATCACAGGGTCATCTCTCTGTGTAAACCAGACTAGGCAAACATGCCTCTCTCCAACTCATTACATACATCCCCAGGGTTCCAATGAAAACTCAGTTCGCTTCTATTCCTATTCTACTTGGTCTTCTCTTCCTCTTCTGTCTCTCTATTTGTACTTTTTTTCAGTTTGAGATTCCCTTGATTGTTTTTCTCTGTGTCTCTCTCTGAACATTCATATAAGAAGAATATACTGTAGGCTCCCATAGATGCCCATTTTAGTTCTCTGTTGTTTGTTGGGATAAATATTGTGCTATAACTGTTTTTATGTCATAATCCACGGTCGACTCACAGTAGGTAGACCACTGTGATAAACCACCCACTGGCCATTTATTGCAGTTTTCCTACTTTCTAAACTCTTCTTTTTATAAGCAACCTCTACTAGTGCTACTTGTTAATGTTGAAAAATATGGACAAAGATTTCTATTGTGCTCTAAGGGAGACCTGCTTTGCTAATTTGTTGATTTGTTTGGATATTTTCAAGGAATACATTTACCATGCCCTTTTTCTGGTGACCAGTCACGCTAAGAGTAAAATATTCAACATGCAAATATATCAAGAGTAACATTTCTACCAGAAAACAATTGTTCAAGGGCACCAGCTAGCTCAGGGCAACTAAGGTCTGCCCTTGAATCAATGTGATCACCTTAAAAAATTCAAATTACGGCAAGGTTTTATGTATTTTGTTGTTGTTGTTGTTGTTGTATTTTTCACAAATTTAAGGAATGTTAATGAACAAGGAATACTAGATTTATTCCAAAATAAGCTAACTTCTTTCTATTTTGAGGACCACCCAGGTCAGTGTTACTACTCACCAAGCTCTCCTTCCCTCCTCTTCTCCTGCACTCTTAGAAAACACTCATATTGAATTCAGATGTTTGATTCCAACCAGCACTGGCAGATCGCATGCCTGCTCCAAGACTGCCTGCTAACACACAGAGCGAGAAGTAGATCACAGGCGTCAAGCCTTTGATACTACCATCCCTTAGAAATGTCAACAAGTGCCCGCCTATCTCCCTTCCTTTCACTCTATCTCTCTCACTAGCTGTCTTCCTTTCTTTCATTTCCAAACTAATTAGTTCTAAAGCAGTCTTTCATGACTGCATAAATACGTATGTATGATTCAATGTTATTGGCCAGAATACCTCCTTTCCCCTGGGTAAACATCAGCGTGAAAGGCATGTTTGATTTGAGAAGGCAGCTTTATGCATGTTTTCATCATCTGTAATTCTCATCAAAGTGGAGGGCTGGTTAGGTAGAATTCATGGGATTTTGTTTTATTTTTTTATCTAAGTGATGTTAAAGCACAATGTACTTTATCATTAAAAGCATGTTGTTGAAGTTGTAGGGAAATTCATGCTAAAAAGAAATGCTAAATGATTCAGGTAATTGGAATTGCAGTCTCATCCACTCCAGTCCATTTCATTTGCCTGAAGTATCTTTAAAGTATTTTTTGTGAAAGGGATTGCTTCATCAATGCAAAAATTCTCAGGCTGCAGTTGACGCACATCAAATTCCCTCTCATCCATGAATGTGAATCTCAGGACTAATATACTAAATATACGTTTTGTCCTTTTTTGTGTGGGGTATTATTAGATTTGCTTCCTTGAGTGTTTGTTTGGAAAAGACAATGGCAGACAACCAAATTATTTTGGTAGCTGTAATGTAATGTAATATAAGTATTAAGAACACAGACCACTGAAAAAAACAAATTCTCCCCACCCATTGATTAGAGAGGGAAATAACTTATCAGTGAAATCACCTGCTAAAATGATTGATTGGAATGAAAATCTGCAGGCTTTTGGCTCTCAATGGCACATTGATTTTAATTGGATTATTATTGTTGGTTGGCCATGGCACCCTTCCAGAAACTGCTGGATTGATCCTATCTGTCTGGGAGAAAGTCATTGCTGCAAGCGAAAAAATTCAAGTATTTTGGGATCTTGTTCACAAGAGAGGGTAAGATGCAGAGTGAGTCATACAGGCCGGTAGACAGACTGGCGTGGTATCAGCAGTAATTTAGACACTGTACTTAACCGTTGAGGTGAGAAGTTAGTTGAGCCTAAGCTTTTGATTTACAAGTCAATCTAATTTCCAACACTCAGCTCCTCTCTCTGGAGGCATTGTTGGCACATGCAGCTGGGAAGAGGATAGGTGGGCAGATCAGGGGTAAATCAGCAATCGTTCAGGGGTAAATCAACAATCGATCGATGGCCGCCAGTCGTTATGTGTGAACTACTCAATGACGAATCAAAACGGCTCCTTGACGCATTGCTGGCACATCACAGATGCCAGCCAGATATCTAGCATGCCAAATATCTGGAGGCCGAGTCGGCCGACTTGACATCTAGAACCAGCCAATGAAAGCAGGCAGCTGGCAGAGCAGGCAGCTACTCTTTCACTGCAAAACATTTTTACTCACCTCCAGCTCTCTCTGTATCTAAGACAATCCCTGCTATCTGCATGTGCTAATCCGTTCTTTTACCAGACTCTTTGTTTTTAAAATTGCTAACTTTATAATAACAAAGAGTTTTGTGTGCAGGTTTGCATCTTTTCCCGTTTCACATTTCACTTGTGTTTTCTAGACAAAATGTGGTTTGGAGACTAGCCCTCGTGGTGACACAGACGCAGTCAGCTCATGTAGTGTGTGACCCCTTGTCACTGATCAGTCACATAGTGCGAACACCACAATGACTTCAAGACTCCTGTCACAAGACGACAAGTTGTGTAGTCTGAACAATACGGCTATTGGGCAACGCTGAAAGTCATGTAGTCTGCACCAGCTTTTACTTATCAAATCTGGTCAGGGAACAACTTGGAATTCCCTGGAAAGAGCTAGAGGAGTTGGCTTGGTAGAAGGGAGAGGTACATCTGGCTTACCATGCTCAGTCTGCTGCCATCATGACGCAGACCCGGTAGCGAAACAGATAGATGGGTTTGTGATCTTTGTAGTAATAATGGTGTTGGGGTTTTAGTGAGAAAAGGGGTTAAGCAAATTCAGTCTTTGTAGTGAAACCTGGTCATCCAGAATGGCCTCTGAATGCAAAAGCGCACACCTCAAGGCAGCAGACAGATAGATAGTCTTTGCAAATGACAGAAGGATACACAAAGACTATTAGGCCTGCACTGACTCATGGTTGCCATGTTGTCAATCAAAAGCACACACAAACAAGCCAAGACAAATACATTCTCTTTCTCTCGCTTACACTCACACTCACACACACATAGCAGTGACGCAGTTTTAACAGCGTCTGGCTGAACAGAGATGGATGTAGCCACGTAGGGGAGAGGGGGAAATGGATGACTGCCGGCAGCCCACACAATGGATGAGACTGGCAGCTCTGGGAGACAGGTCCACACTAATGAGTGACTACTAGACACACACGCTCTTACACAGGTCAATGAAGGCTTGTAGGTATCCAAACTGGCGAACACAGACATTAACAAATTGAACATGTCATAATTTGATTGGATGATTGTTGGAATCTTTATGTATATAAGTTATCTCATATTTACTCAGTACATTGAAATACATTTATGAAATATAAAGCATTTACTAATGTGAGCTTTTGAGTTTGTTACACAGGAAATCTGCAGTGGATGGGTGTCACACGCACATACATACGTACTGTGATGCACTCAAACAGACCAACAAACACACCCACACAAAGTGTTGGACGTACAAAATATGTAGTCAGCTTTTCTTTTTTTTCTTTTTTACCATTTACTTCACTTTTCCTCGGATTCCTTCTGTCAGTGTCAAACAGCAAATGTTCTCACTACCTCTAAACCTTTTCTCAAACACAAACACACACAGACACTCAAACACTGTGCTGGAGATATGTATCTTTATCTGCTGCTTTATTTTGAGCCTTTGCCCTATATTTCCTCCCCTCACTACTCATTACAGAACAGGTTTCCCCCTCTGATTGTATATTTATTTCCCAGAGGAAATAGATACACCAACACTCACATCTCAGCAAACACAGATTTTTTTCTCTGCATATGTGTGTGTGTGTTAAGCCCTACTGGTCCTTTGTGTAGCCTAGGGGCTATAGAAGTGAGCTGTATCAATTCAGTTACCTTTACCAATAGCATAGATTAGTTTTGTACACCATAAAAAACAATAATATCAATTAACTACTTTGCTGTGTTGTAATTCTGAGCATTATTGTAATGATGAAATTTAGAACAAGGCTGCATGTAAGATGTGTAACATCAAGCCTGTTTCAACTATTTGGCTAGCCTTTCTGTGGGCTTTTCTTTTTCTGCAGTAGGCAGGCCATAGAAGCATTTGGTCCATTTTTATATCAATATAGAAATTAAGGCAAACAGTTGGGGTCAATATAGCAATACAATATGCCTGTAGTGTCACCACAAAGTTCAGTTCACATCATCGCCTGTAACTCTTGAACCATGTATCAGCAAACATCCGTTTTCCCTGACTTGCTTGTGTCAATACCAGTCGAACCAATACAGGCGGCTCAATTTCAGGTGTCAAGGTAATATAGTTTTGAACATTAAATGCACTGGTGTGCATATTTTCAGTAATTTAGCACCATTTTGCCTGTTGACATTGTTACACTGCTCAGTGGATTGAGCTCACTATTGTGTTATCATTTGTGTGTGATAAAAATATATTTTTATCTTATGGGTGTTTTTTATGATTATTAGAGAAGATAACCAGTTATTGGACAGGGTTTAAATCTCTGGACATATTTTGATGTGGGTGGCTTATGTGAATTTATGTATACTTTCATTCTGTGTGTGTGTAAAATTATTGTAATTATGCACCTGTATGTAGGTAGCTTACAGACATGAGAGTTTTGGTTTGTGTTCAGACTGCTTGTGCTAATGCCGGTGGATATCTTGTCATCTCTTAGCCATGTAGGCGGAAGGCCACTGCTGCAACAGCTTGGGCCCACTTCACTTTCAATTAGTCGCCTGCCACTGTAGATGCCTCCTCACCAGCCTCTCTGGAACTGACTCAAACCCTGTGTGTGTGTGAGAGAGAAAAGGGGGGAGAGCATGTCTAAACAAAATGTGTGTGCATACATATTTGTGCATTTGTCCATTCCTGGCAAGAGGGTAGATGAATAAATATGATCGTTTGAGTGTGTGTGATGATGTCAGGCTGACATCTCCACCACTTTGCTAGTGACAGATACCAGACCCTGTGACATCTCTCCCCTCCTGCCAGGGCTTGAGGGTGATACTGGTCCGTTATGAGGGTGTGTTTGGACTAGTCGTGGTGCATATGCCCACAATCTGATCTGAAAAGTGTAGTATGTAGTAGTAGTAGTAGTGTTGCGATCTGGTAGTGGCAGGTTTGATTATTAACCAAAATCAAATTTATAAAGTAATGTTAATAAAATTATTAATGTTACCAAAAATATTATTATCAATTTAATAGATACAGGTCACCGCCCTGGAATCAGGGAAAAATAAACAACATAAAAACGGGGTTTGTTCCAGACGCTCATCATACAGTGATCCAAAATGGTGGGCTGGCTAACGAAACATAAGTATAGGGTTAGGATCCAACATGGTAGACACACTCTTCCTGTCCTCACTGAGATGACCTGGAGCACAACTGGGGTTTAGGCTACACACTGCCTGTGGTTTCCAGATGTGTGTGTGTGTGTGCATGCATGTAAGGCGTGTATGTGTGTGTGTGTGTGTGTGTGTGTATGAGTGCATATAGGTGTGTGTATGTTAGTACAGGAAAAGAGAAAGAGTAAAAGTCACACAAAGAAGCGTTTATTGGTATTGAGAGGGGTCTGGCTGCAGACCTCCTCTGTCAGGCCGCCTCCTCTGTCAGGCCTCCTCCTCTGTCAGGCCGGTCATTT
>JAPMOB010227996.1:0-12767 GCA_029875015.1 Lepomis gibbosus
GATTACCCCGTTACTGAAAAAATAACGCCGTTACGTAACGCCGTTCTTTTAAACGCCGTTATTCCAAACACTGCTTATGACTATTAAAAAAGAAAAGGAAAGTCAGATCCTTTACTCATGTCATGTGTTGCATAGTTTGCCCACCAGAGGGTGCTCTGCAACTCCCTTGTTGGTAACACTGCACCACAAAACAAAAGAACCAGCTGACCGGTGTCTAACAGAGCATGCAGAAACAACAGAGAGGGCTGTGTTACCGGTGAGTTGGTCATTTGTCACGTTAAACACAAGAATTAAATAATAATGAAATATCTCCCATCACCTCTCCTCTCCTGAAAACATTCATGACCATACTTGCTAACCCTCCCATTTGTCATTGCCCTTTCACGGGTTACAGCAGAATTAATGTTACAGTAGGTGAGTGGTAGGGGCTACGCTGTTGACAGACTTGATTTTAGATTTATTTCTGAAACAGTGTGCCAGTTCTAGCGAACGGCTCTCACATTTCTCAGTAGCCCATCACTTCTAAATATTTTCTAACATCACTTACAGCAGTCATGTAGTATTAGATGCATTCAACAGTAGGGTTTCCTCTTGTTGACTGTGTCATAGACAGTCTTACTTTGGCTAGCATGCTGTTAAAGGGATAAACTAGATGTGAATATCCTACATTCAAAATAGTCATTGTGGCAGATTATGTGAAAGTTGATAATTACTGCACGAGAAAAAATATATTGCATATATAGAGTGTTTATCATTACAATGTAATCTAATAGTTGTAATGACATGAGTAATATATATTATTGTTAGTACTAGTAGTAGTTTTTAATTTATAGTTTCTGTTTGGCAGCTCCACACAATAGACTACATACATTATATCCTTTATTGTTCATTAGTAGTGATCTATTTATAATGGATCTTTAAATCTTATTTATCAAAACTTTAATATATTTTTTAGTTCCTTCTTTCAGCATTTTGTTATGTTATCTTGGAGAGGTCTCATAACAACAAATGTTAGGGATAATCTTTATGTGTTTCTGAAAAGAAGGGAAAAAAGAATATCAGATTTTAAAATCCTCAAATATTGAAATCAGTCTTAAAAATCCCATACTGGTTGAGTTCTAAAATAATGTGTACATGTGACATAAAGAAGTATACATAACTTTGATTAGTGCAAAATCACGTATTTCATATCCATATTTAGCCAACATTTAATTTGTAATATGGTAAGAACGGTGAGTTTGATGTTCATGTAGAGTAAACTAGATGTCTGTGTGTTATTTATATGCTCTGATAATCCAACACATCTTTCTAGCAGCCATGTTGATTCCATATTCCGACTTAAGGTCACATGAACACACACTGATGATAGAAAACCGACTTCACAACTCAGGAAAACCATCCGAGAAGCACGTGAATGCACCACAATTTTGGTTGCAAATCGCAATTCACCACTAGATGCCACTAAAACTTACACACTGAACTTTTAAGGCACTTAAGCACTTGCTTCACTTTTCAGACCTGAAGGTTCACGCTTGGGAGTATATCTGTGGACCTACTTGCCCAGCTGATTCCTGGAAAGATCGAGGGTCCGGAGCTGAGAGCACTTCCACTTAATGGGGGCTGGGAGTGTCGCAATGTGATTCCCACACAATCTTAGCGAGACCAGAGCCTGATGGGAAGATGAGTGGGAAGGAGGAGTGAGATACTGTAAACCTTTCAAGGAATACACAATCAATTGTCTGACTGTATCAATGGACAGCTTTCCTGTAGAATAATAAGAACATCATCTCTAAAGTTATTCTGACATATTGTGTTCATTGTGTTTTGATGTCTTAAATGATTCATTCATTCAAATCAGGCACTGACAGAATAACGCCAGTGGCCTAATACTTTGAATTTTGCTAATCAGNTTTATTCTGTTTTCCCGTTGTTCCTTCTTTGTTGGTTTTATTATCAACAATGCAACCATTCCATAAACTCTATAAACAAACCCTGAAGGTATTGGTAATAAATCTAATTTTATAATTCCTAATAGCTTTCCTCTTTTCCAAACAGTAATGGGGTGTATGTTTGTTTGTGTGTGCGCTTGCTATTCCAGATGATGGTTCCTACCTCCAGTTCAAAGATATATGAGGGCAACTCCTCCAGGCTGTTGTCAGAGAAGTCCACCTCCTGCAGCTGAGACCTCCAGAAGATAGAGATGGTGTTTGGAAGACTCTCAATCATATTGGAGGAAGCTTTGCATTGCTTCTGCAAGACAAGATGTATCACTCCATAGGTAAACGAAGCTTTCAACACAGGGTGAAAAGAGGAGCTGCAGCAATGTGCAGTATGACAAAATATGTTTTTTGAAAATCAAACCATGTAAACCTGTTCTGGTACATAGGATTTTGAACCTGAAAACAAGCATAATACCGCCTCTTTTAAAACACAGAATGTAGGAGACACAAAAGTCCTCCTCCTGAGAAACACGCCCAGGAGAGCCTCAAACAAAAAACACACAGCTCTTTGTCCGTGACATTTTTTCCTATTAACTCTAGCATTCAAGAGGCTCGGCCCGGGAAAGAATCTCAGAGACTCCAAAGTTTTCCTTTATCTTACAGCAACGTACTTAGCCTATATCCGCAAGGTCTAGAGAACATTGAGTAAATTTACCTTTTAATTTTGTTTGTTAAAGTTATCAGACCGTTGAAGTCACGCAACTTTGAATTCAGAAACAACCAAGTTTTTTTTAAAGCTTTTATTTCAGTCGAATTAACTTCTGCTACCGAAATTTGGACTCAGCCATGTGAGCCAGTTACCCCAGCAGAACCCCGAGGACATCAAGCAATGAACCGAGCCAAAACTAATGCTCTGTCACTGCAAGAGTTCCCGCACCTACCAGCCAAGGAAGACGGCCCCACGGGACAAACCCACTAGCAGAAAGCCAGTCTTGGCGACCGGTCGTGTGGCGTGCCAAGCCGCTGAGGGCTGTGACAAACCTTATTTGTGCTTATGATATAATATTTCCAAATACTATGATTTATAACTTCCCATGTCCCAGTGTCCGTGTGGGTTCTCTCTGGATGCTCCGGCTTCCTCCCACCATCCAAAGACATGCAGGCTAGGTTAATTGCTGTCTCCCAAATTGTCCTTAGGTGTGAATGTGGATGTGTCAGCTGGGATAGGCTTCAACCCCCGCGACCCTGTACGCAGGTTGAGCGTTTGGCGATGGAAGGATGGATGGATGATTTATAACTTTATTAACAAAGAGTAGTTTTACTACACCATCTACTTATAAGAGCTATTGATCCGCATAAGTCGAATCCTATTTATTCTCTTAGAAGCAATACATCTTATCTTTCATGTTCCAAAAACTTGAAGTAGGAGAAAAAGCATTTAACATTAAGGCTTCTAGAGACTGGAACAACCCACCAACCTCTGAAATCTCTGCAGTATCTATGTTCATTTAAAAATGCTCTTATTACTCACCTTACAACAGACTGCTCCTTTTAATGAATTATTTATTGTTATATTGTACTGTTTTAACACTAGTGTGGGTTTCTAGATTTTTTGTTATGTGCATAGTGCGTATATTTGCTGCATATTTTGTGTTGTCTTATGGTATATGTCTTTGGTCAGGATCCCCTCAAAAACGAGATCGTACATCATTTATCCTGAATATGTTTTTTTCAAACATTGGCATTAAAACATTTGTATTGGAAAAAGATTCGATTGGGACTGAAACTAGTAAATGGTAAATGGTTTGTACTTGTATAACACCTTTCTAGTCTTTCAAACCACTCACAGCGCTTTTACACTACATCACATTCACCCCATTCACACACGTTCATAAATTGCCCAAGTACACTACCACATGCAGGCTGGTGCCAAATAAACATAATGTAGATTTCCATGACTTAAATTGAATACAATAATACTATTATCATGCTATTGTCAACACTTGATCTAAAGTTGATCTAAAGTGTTATTGTTCAGATTCCATAACAGGGGATTAAAACAATACCATTTCCTCCTGTGTTAGTACAAAGCGTCATTGTTGGCTGATCCGCTCCTGTTTGTCCTGTAAATATTTTGTTACTGCATCATGCTTTAAACTCATACTCAACACTTCCTCCTTTTTTCATAGAAATGGCTCATAAACAGCTTTTACATCATTTTAGCCGGCCTCAACTAAAACTCACAATTTATAAGACTGTGGAAGGCAAGGTTTATTGTAGAGGATGAATTTTTGAACTTCCTTAAGGTTAAAATAAAAATGAGTCAGGATTAACTTGTCCTAGTAGCCTCAAATACCTTTGACCTTTGAGTGGACTGAAACTACGAGTGTGGAAAATAATAGATTTTTAGATGCATCATGATGCAGACTTGGGCGATTATGAATCGATTCACAAATGTCAATAATCAATTACCTAGAGGTTAATTGATAACGTAATGTTGACAGAACGAAAAAGGTGGAACTCGGAAATGCGGAAGAGCAGCTCTGGACCGCTTGTGCGGTGCACACAATGAAGACATGTGGTTCTCCTTGTTCAGCACAGACAGACAGCTGTTGATTGAGTGACAGCTAAACTGCTCAATACAAGATTACAATAACCAACTTAAAAGAAAAGAAACAAACATTTAACTACACTAGACGAGGGGGATGCAGTGGGTGTACAACATGAACAGGAAGAGGCTGAGCACACAGCCCTGGGGGGCTCCGGTGTTGAGCACTAAACTGGAGGATGTTACGTTGTTACGTTGCTTGATGTCCATAGTCTTCCTGAGATAACCAGTGAGGGTAACAGTGCCTGCAAGGCTAAACTTGATTGGGCTAAGCTCACAAATGAAGATGTTTTGTTATACTGAAGGAAAACATATGTTCTCCTGAGCACATTTACCAAAAAGCGCAATTAAGTGTTTTCATGTAAATTGTAATGATAATGATCAACATGAAGCTCTCTGTGCTATGTATAATTGTATTGTGGGAGCTGTGCAGACCATGATTAACTTACTCTGATAAGGCATATAACATCAAGCCAGGTTGGAATAAGTTTGTTGCTGCACATATTACGGAAGTTAAGGAGGCATTTAAGACTTGGGTTCTGGCTTTTAGACCCAGACAGGGACCTGTCCTGGACCTCAAAAAGATCACTAATACTAGGTATAAATATGCAGTTGGTGTTCGTTCGCAATCACAAGCCAGTCAGGAAAGTGGACTCTATGGCTGAAAAGTTACTTTGTAATAATACCATTGACTTTTGGAAGGAGGTGAGAGCCCTAAAAAAAGAGTATCCAGAGTATGCAGGTCAGATGGGTTAATAGAGTCTTCGCTCCGTTTGGCGTCAATAATGGAGTGCAACAAGTAAAACTCTCCCCATCCCTCTTCAACATGTATATGAATGATTCTTCAAAACAACTAAGAGGCTGCAAAACTGGCTGTATGATTGGAAACGCTCTAATAAATCATCTTATGTATGCCGATGATCTAGCTATTGTTTCTCCTAGCAGTGTTGGATTTCAACAGTTGGTGAATGTTCTGATTATGGGGTCAAATATGATGTGCAGCACAATGTTAAGAAGAGTGTTGTCATGATATGCAGAACAAAAGGGGATAAAGACCTCAACTTTGCAGTTTTTTTTATCTGTCAGGGTAAGTGCTAAGTATTTGTAATTTAAACAAAATAACTGGGGCATTTCCTCACAGATCAGTTACCTGATGATCATGACATGTATAGGCAGTGTCATATCATTGCTGCTCAAGCTAACATGTTCCCAAGAAAATTTTAAATGTATCAGACCATGTTAAGATGAGGCTCTTTAAAGCATATTGCACTCCTCTCTATACTCTCCATACATAAGCTTCAGGTTGCCTATAATTACACGATGTATGTGGATATTGCTTAAAAAACCCAGGTGGTGTAGTCCAAGTGACTTGTTTTGTAAGGCAAGAGTCAACATTTTGCAGGCTCTACTGAGAAATCTGATGTACAAATTTATCTGGCAAGTGGATGGCTCTCAGAATGGAATTATTAAGCTACTGACAAATCCTAGTTTCCTAGTCCTAAATCCTAGTGTTGTACGATACCAGTCACCTCGGTGGAAGCATTGGTATAACTGATAAAAATCGCCCATTTTTTCTATGCTTCTATGCTCTAATTGTTGGTAATTTAGGAGGTGCTGTGTCTCTGTAATGATGTTTTTTAATGGTCTGACAATAAAGTTGAACTGAACTGTACTGTAACAATCAAAACATCTATAATGAACTAATTTCAGTGATTGACTACTTACAGACGGTTAAGTACACAGATATAGTGAAATCTGTCAAATGACCTGCATAGAGGAATACCCGGAATATCAAACATGGACGACAGCAGCTGGAATATTCTATTTTGATTGAAAAAAATATGACATTAGCAGATATAACAAACAGGAAGTGAATCAGTTTGGTTTCTTACCAGTGGACACGCCCAGGGGTCAGGGAAGGTGCTCAGCTTGTTCCTGCACACATTGAGGAATCTGAGTGATTTCAAGCAGTGCAGGACAGCGGTAGGCAGACTGGTCAGACAGTTATCAGACACATCCAGCTCCTCCAGCTTACGAAGGCCGATCCAGTTAGTAGCTGACAGGATTAAATGAAAGAACACAACCACAGTTTACATCAGACCTGTACAAATGACAAACGAACGAAAGTCCGTCCAGCAGCTGTTACTCTGAATCAGTTTGAAACAATTTTTTAAATGGTAAATATATGGCAACCTCCATTTTTCTAGCATCAAATGTTTAATAACATACATGTATTGATTAACAAAATATCCAGGCTGGATTTCAAGAACAAACAGGTAAGTAGTGCTCATACAATGACGTGCACAGAAAATTAATCAATAATTATTTTGTGATTATCGACTTTAAAGCAAAAAATTAATTCTGTTTTTTTCTTCTCTCTTTAATATCATTGTATACTAAATATATTTGAGTTTTGGACAGAACAAGACATCTTGGACTCCTATGGACGTTCCAATATTAGTCTTTGGCTGTCATCCTACAGACGGGTGGTTTGTCTGGCTTCTGATATTTTTCATCAAGTCCATTTAGGTAATGACTTCCAAGTGACACAAACCTCTGGACAAAAACATTTTAAAAATATCACTACACTCTGTAATTTAATTTTGTTTAGTTTTTGTTTTTTTTTACTTTCACAAAATGTGTACGCTGTTCTCCAGCAGCAGAACACAGAAGTGTGCGGACGTGAAATTCAGCTGAATAACACTGAAAATCTGTAGTGCAACATGGCGTTTCACACTGAAACACATGCACAGGTTTCCATGACTAACATGTGCCAGCTGATTTAAAATGCTTATCAATCTCTCCAATTGTGTTTTAGGATATGTTTATGTTAAATGCATCAGTTGCACTACAACAACAACAACAACTAGTAAAGCTGTCATCTTCGGTTGGCTCTTAAATGATGCTAAAGTCAGGGGTTGCCAAACTCCCAATGGCAGCGATTCCCAAAGTGTGGTGCTCGGGGTGCATGAGGTGCCTCTAAGGGGTGCTGGACAGGAAAAATGTAATCGTGGTTTAGTAGTGTAATAACTACACCAATTGTTTTTTTGTAGATTTTTTTTTCATGAAATAAAAACCTGAATAGAAAACTTTTTTTTAAAATTTAATTTAAAATTAAAAACGTTATTATTAATAGTAAGCTCACAGGAAATGGCTCACACACCTCTTTCACTCTCTCTCTCTCTCCCCCCCCCTCTCTCTCTCCGGCTGAGCCACCTGTGCTGTACATACAAATGCTCATATGGATCCTCTTTTTGTCCCTGTTATCTGTTTATGAGACTACACAGGGTGTGATTTATTAGAAAAACAGAGGGGGGATTTTTGAAACATATTTTTTTTGGCATGAAAATAACACCCACCTCCTGAACTGTGGATTGATTGCAAAGTTTAACCATCACAGTGTGAGAAAATGTTTTCCTGCCATTGTTACTTTTTAAAGTAATAAATACATGATGTTACATCGCGATGAAGAGACAGAGAACACAGACAGATGCATGCTGTGTTTAAGCGCAGTGAGTGGGCAAAGGGAGAGCAACTGATTTAAAAGCAGTCACTTTCAAGTGTCTCTGAGTGAAACCCTGCAGCTGTGTGTTTGGGCAAGTTCTCTGGTGTAACAGAGACACTGGGCTGCTTGTCATCATAGAAACAGATCAGATGCTCAACTGAGCAAATTAATAAATAAGTAAACCTAGAGAGAAGGTGGGTTTGGGGGTGCAGCAACCCAGTCAAGATGTACAAGGGGTGCATTGCCCAAGTTTGGGAACCACTGCTCTATGGGTACAAGCCTTTTGTTTGCATATTTGTCCTTCCCACCGTGGATGCAAGAAGACCAAGGAAACCAGGAGAGAAGGAACGAGGAAACATGTTTTTAGAGAAATGAGACGTCCTTTCCTCTGAATAGTCACATGAAGCGACGTCTGTTTGAGACAGCGACAGCTGATCACAGCTGGATCTGTGGGGTCTGTGTCCCTGCACATGTGCTGATTCTTATGAAGGCTCACAGTTATCACTGCCAGAGCAACATGTTTTCTCTCTGTAGCAAGTACCTCTTTAACACCTGCACATGAAGAACTGTACATCTGTATGTATTTCACTACATGCTGTCGTATCTGTGCCAATTGTTTTAATGGCATTTCATAATAATAAAGTGGTCCAATGAAGGAAAAGCGATGGTCATGGACGGCCAGGGTTTAGATGCACGTGGGGAGTGTAAGGCTGCCCCGTATGATCCAACAGACGCATTACTGTAGGTCAAACTGCTGAGAGAGTTGATGCTGGTCCCTCAGACAGACACGCAGAGCATACACAGTGCAGGTCAGGGCTGTTTTGGCTGCAAAAAGGTACACCAGCAGGTGGTCACAATGTTATGGCTGATCACTGTATACTGTGCACTGTGTCCTGCTCAGAGGCACAGGATCAGTTCTTCTGACAGAATGCGTTTATATTATTCATTGATTATCTGCATCTGTATTTGCTGATATTCTGATTGTAAATTCATTATTGAATAAGCCACAATATGTTCAGGTGTCTTTTGAAAAAGGAAATGATTTATTAGGGTAAATCTTTTATGGGTTATGGAAATGATATAACTCATATCAAAGCCTAAGCACAGGAATGATCAGCCCCACATGTGACTGAATGGAAATGACAATAAAGGAGAAGCCATAGCTGTCTATAACAAAGCAATACATCTAGGCAGAAAGTATCACTTTTCCAAGATTATTGCAGAGAACGCTGGAAACTCAACAATATCATTCTCCTCTACTGACCAGCTGCTTTGATTAGAGCCAGTACTGCTGCTGATGTAAACACAGGTGACCTCAGCATACCCTCTAAACAAATACTTAGTCATGGGATCTTTCACCTGTATTGCATTATCTAACTTTTGCAATACATTTTGCAGAGTGTAACACCTCCACCTCTGTATCTACAGTGTTTTTTTAACAAGTGTTCGATGGTGTTTCACATCATGAAGATTATATATGCATCTCTTCAAACAGGCATCTTCCCAGAGGCCTTCAAAACAGCTGTTTTACAAACTTTACTAAAGAAACCCGACCTAGACAAAATGCACTGAGCATATTGAAAAGTTGGTTGGTCTTTGTGACTGTGTGTTAAACAGGTTCAAACACATACATCTTCTCCCTCCAAGTTGTGTCTCACTACACACACATCCCCACACATACTTGTGCCTATACACACTTACACACATTCTCCAGAAGGTGTCTTCGCCTTCGGCAGTTGATTTATTTTCTTGTTTTTTTCCTGTTGTCACCCAGTTCTTCTTTTAAAATGCTGTACTTCACTTGACTTTATGCAGTCTTTGTACTCTGTATTTACCCTTATTTTTACTATTATTATCAAGTGGGATTTATATTTATATTTTTCATCTTATTTTACATTAATCAATGCATTTTATGTTTATTATATGTGTGAATATAACCAGTGACAAGGATCACACACTATATGCAACATATCTAATCCATGTTATTGTAACATTATGTTTTGTTTTTGCATTGTCCCTGACACATAACTCAATTCATAAATACAAAAATATATATCTATATAGTATAACTAGAAAACATACAATAGTTAAATATAAGCTGAGTTGCAACATACTGGTAGGGATGTCAAACAGGATAGTGAGCTGGTTCTTGGCAGCAGAAAGTCTCCGGATTTGGGTCAGATGGAGAAGTCCCGGTGGCAAACTGGTGAGCTGGTTCTGAGACAGATTTACCTGCTTTAAACTGAAGCACAAGAAAGAGGGAGGCTGAAAGGGGGACAGATGACAGTTTCCACTGTCTGAGACAAGCTGCTACTTTTGACACACCAAACAAAGTATAAACATATTCACAATATCACACAAAAAGCATTCAGGACTGAGTTTCCATATACTTAAGTGAGGGAATACTTCAACACTGACATTTTGGGAAATAAGCTTGTTTGTCATTTTATCCAAAGTGGGAGGAGACGATCAATATTAATTTCATCTCGGTGTGCACAGTAACAGAAACACTTTAGGACATATTCAGCCTACATCAGCACTACTGGGAACATGCATTTATTTACATTGTTTTATCTGTGTTCATCACATGCAGAAATAGAAAACAAGACATTGTGGTTTCAGGAGCAGTTAGCATATGCGCTGGAGCCGTTTCTTGACCAATGACCAATGGGTTCAGCATCTCTCAGCAGATCATGCCTCACAGGGGAGTTCCCAGGGGAGGTCTGTCAGTATTATATTATTACTGTATATTACTGAATTATTATCGCTCCTGCATTAACATGCAAAAATTTTTTTTTTGTTGTATCTGGTCAAGATGGTGCTCATATGATCTTTTTTCATACTGTTGGATAGTTTCATTTATTTTGTTCCATATATTGTAATTCTAGGTTTTTAAAAATCTTAATCTGCAGTGCCACCAGAAAATATACCAGTCAGGAAAATATAATGGTGGAGTAAAAGATAAAATATTAATATTTCCATCTGAAATGCAGAGAGAAGTATATAGAATAAAGTATAAAGAAACTGATGAAAAGAAACTGAAAAAAATGGAAATGTTCAGGTACAACTTGTATTTAAGTTTAGTACTTGAGGTGGTTTTTGTGCTTACCTGGGCTACCAGTAAAGATTTCCAATATCCATTTCAAAATAGACACAGCTGAATAAGATACTGACTCACATCATACCGTGGACAGAAAACTTGCAAATTGTTGGAGTGTTCCATTAACAGTCAACAGCAATAATAACATACCAATGCACAAGTGTGAAATATACAAAGAGGATTATGCCCCCATGTGAAAAGTTTCTGTGTCAGAGTTCTGAGTTAAAGTCAGATCTCTAACTATGTTTTTTGTAAAAAACTGTATTTAAGTTCTGAGTTTAAAGTCAGAATTTTAACTTTATTCTCAGAATTCGGACTTTAAACTCAGAACTCAAATATATTTTTCACATGTGTTCGTAATCCTCTTCCGTAGAAATCAGATGACCATGTTGGCCTGAAATCAATTTTCAATTATCCAGCAGGCAACCAATGTGGTAATAATCTATTTGCAATTACACAACAAATGTAATTAACTTGAGAACATCCATCATAGTCAAGACAGAGGATACTCACTAGATGCTATTCTGGTAAAAATATATTTGTCTCAGCTACATCTAGATCAGACCACCTCTTGCCATGTGTACCTGGAGCAGATGACCTCTTGGGAATTGTGAGAAGCGGGCAGCTCTTTGAGCAGGTTGTTAGAAAGATCTAGGGTCTGCAGGTGGATGAGACCCCAGGGCACGACAGAGGGAAGAGCAGCAAGGTTGTTTGATGACAGATCCAGGTGGTTGATACGTGACGAGACATCCATGAACCAATCCAGCTCCAACCAGGGCAGCTGCAGACCACTCCAACACACACTTACAGCCTGCTTATATCATGAAGATAAACCTTTTTCATAAGCAAAGATTCCTCAAAGCAGCACTGAAATTAGATTTTTTTTTAAACAATCCTTAAATATTATTCTTTTTAAATGTCTATTTAGATCCATTGAAAATGTACTCATTTTTATTTCCATAGACAGGTTTCTGATTTACAATGAAGGATGTGTGTTAAGTTTGGGCCAAAAGACAACTGTCCATTGGTGATGGCTGACAGACATCACAATGCTGAGCCTGCTCTCTGTGTTCACTGTTGCTCTACCGGGTCCCTGCTTGTAAAATATCCACCGTGTCCGCGACCAATAACATAATGTGAGTGAACTACAGTTATGAGTTTTCTGCTTCCCTTTTCCAAGTTTCCAGCAAGCTTATATTTCTAAATACCAGAAATATAAGCTTGCTAGAAACTTCTAAAATTATCACAGCAAGTTATCTCAGAGCATTCACACAGAACACAAAGCAAATTTTCTAGTGCAACATTGTTTTGACTTAGACGCCACGCCACGGACACGCCCATCGACGAAAATGCGCAGATAGCACAACTTTTCATCGTCAATGCCTTTAGAAGGCACAGCAGAAATTTGAAGTCCATGCGACAAAATCCCTAGGAGGAGTTTGTTAAAGTACGGTGTGTGGAAATCGCCCAAAAATTGACGTAAAATTAAAAATGGCCGACTTCCTGTCGGGTTTAGGGTATGGGTTCTTGAGGCTTTTTGTGCGTCTTGATATGATACACGTCCCCACCAAATTTCGTGCATGTAGGTCGAACGTGGACGAGGGGCTAATTTTT
>JAPMOB010227999.1:0-82910 GCA_029875015.1 Lepomis gibbosus
GCAAATCCCACAACAGATTCCTCCCGAGGGGCAGAGGGCGGTGGGACATCCACAGGGGTCAATGAAGTGTTGTCTCCACAACATGCCTCATGCTTGCTGCCACATTATACCTATTTTTAGCCATGTCGTCCCCTTTCGAGATCTCAGCAACTACTTCGGGGAGTACAAAAAAGTAAACAATAGAGTCAATAAGTGAAGCTAAACAATTAAAAAATTGATGACTTTGAGGAGTTTTCAGTATGACACTCTGCGTTACTACCACTTTGACTTCTAGAAAAAGTAGAATTAGTTAAAGCGCGGTAGACCTAATGGCTAGTTATTCCCCTTTCAGGTTCTGTTGCACCGCTTCATGAGCTGGCTCCATGTGAAGAACTATATGTGGCCTGTGAGTAGAGATCATTAATCATAAATAATTTGGATGGCGCCTGACAGATCAAGTCACCAGAGATGGAGATAAGAGCAGCTCTCTGTCAGACACCAGCCTCTTTGATGAAGCTGTGAGGTGTTGGGCAGTGTGCACTTCACCTGCAGAGAGCTGAAATGCCTTTGACAGATTCTTTCTATCAATGATTTCCCCAGTTTGTACAACTCTGTGTGCATCATTAAGTTAGATTTAGAAGTACAATTTCAGAAGTATAAAGTTTAATAAAGAGTAAGGCTTTTACACTGGCAAAAATGTATATAAATAGGCATGCTATATATTCAATAAAAAAAGAATCAAAACTGATATAAAGCTATATTTACACACACTGGCAATTTGTTTCTGGCTCATTGCCTCAAAAGTTTAATTAGTTTTAACTTTATTTGCGAAATGTTCTGGTGTTTGGCGCTGCTTTGGTCCTAGCTGTCGGTGTTTCAGCATGGAGCGCTGTAAAGAAGCACACACACGATATGACGGCTAGTAAGAGCTCATCACTTCAACAAACTCACAAAAGTGCAACCACATCAGCAGATACACGCACTTTTAGAGACGCCAAGCTTTCGTGGTTGTGTGGGCGGAGTCAGAAAATCTGTTAGAAAAAATAAAAATGATATCTCCGGTCAAGCTTTATAAACAAGGAATGAGAGTTGCCTCGTCAGACCCACCGTGTGTTCAGTAGCATGTGGAGGCTAATAACCTATTTGATAGGGGACAATTCACAGTAGACAATGCAGTCAGTGAATTGTATCCTTTTAAATAGTATTATAATATTTTAATATCCTACTGTTGCAGTATATTTACTGGGAATTGTCCCCACAAATTATTGTACATACATTTGAATTTATAGTATTTCCATGATACATCAAATTCATTGATATTGATTCAATTTGTAATTTTTTCTTATTGAATTGTTAAAATTTTTATTCATCCACCACATGATTACACACGCTTTTTACAGAAAACACGCAAATTGGGGAAAAAAATAACACGAAATCTGGCAAAAGTGAAAACAGATTTCATGTGGCCCTATGCATGGGGTCATCGTCCAGTATGTGAATGTAGTATAACTTGAGCAAGCTCCATCAGGAGGTGGTAACTTTAGCAGTAAAAATGTTGAAGAGGAACGGGGAATTTAACAAGCCTAAACAGGCGAAAATGTGTGCACCGCGTCTATGACGACACCACGTATCCGTAACACAGCTGCTCCGACACTAGCAGTTTCAGAGCGTCTACCACCACCCTGAAAAAAAATCTTAGGGGAAACACTAATCAGGTTTTCATTTCCTCTTGATGTTTAATAGTTTTGTTGCTCACAGATTTTGTAATTGCGTGAGATGTGCGATTAAGAACCATGAATACTGTCAAAGTAAGTGAATGTGTTTCACAAACTAATCAGTTTGAAGTTTGGGAGGTAAAATACATTTCTGTGGGAATTTTCCCTTCCCGTGTGTTTTACTGCCTGCTTTCTTATTATTTGCCTCAGGTTACACATTATTAGCTTGTTTTTCTCTCTGAGTATCTCCTCAGATCTGACATGACAGTCAATCTGAACGCATGGGCTAATGATCTGTACTAAACATATAATTCTGGTGTCATGTAATGGGTTCGTGGGGAGTCGTTGGGCTCCCATTTGTTGGTTCTCTGACACTGGCTATATAAGGCCACAAATTGTTGTAATTGTGTGAGGCGAATATTTTAGCTTTACAATTCACACAGTTTGCTGAGTCATTCAGTGGAGTTGTGTATATTTTAGTAGGAGCTGATGTTAATGGACAGAAGACATCTAATGTATTCTGTGTTCGAAGGCATATTAAAGTTATTGTCCATCAGCTATGCTGTTCCACTCTGAGGGGAGTGTTTGTTCATGTTCATACTTTTGCATCTTATATCCTCTCCCCACTTATATAGTCTTTCATCTATTTTCTCGTTATTAAAATGGACCTGAGTGCTGCAGTGTTGCAGACCTGCGGGCTGGTTCTGATTAAGTCTAGAATAAAAGGGCAGGGTCAGGCGGGTAGCAGTGTCGGGGAAAACAAAACAGCTACTCAAGGAAATTACAAACTTTGAATCTTTGCTCATCTATGTCGCTATCTCTACAAAATTCCTGTAATAAACTGAGTACAACATTCCCCAAAGATGCCAGTATTTGATAAAGAAGCAGGTTGACTGTCTGGGACGCCATATACTTGTAGTGGTATGTAGTTACCATCAGTAATGAGTTTCTGATTTACTGCATAATACATAATTAAGGTCATACTTGTTTACTGTCTACCAGTGATAAAAATTCTTCGTCCTTTAAAATGTTGACACCCAAGATACTTTTCTTTCACTTTTTTTTCTCTATTAATCTCATGCGCTTGGCAATAAAACTGAACTCACTAGTTGTAGACTGCAGCTTTTTGTTTCTCTTCTGTCCTTATATATTCATCCAAACAAGCCATTGTTGAAAGTAAAGGGGGAAACATTTTGCAAAGGAAAGACAAATAAGTGGAAGGATGACAATACTGCTTTTCATTCTCGTTAGATTTGTTTGTAGTTTTTAAATCTGAACAGCTCTGGAGTAGTGCAACACTGGCTGATGAAGAGTCCCTCTGCCAAAGTCCCTGATAACTGGAGGCACACGTGTGCTGCCATAATGAGGGAGATTTGGACGGATTAAGCACCAAGTGGTGATGAGAAATGGCAGCCAACAAGTCACCCTTCACCAGCAGGAAGAGATCCCAGGATGTAGCAGCGTGTCCTGCCTGCATGTGCTGCCCTTCGCAGTTTTCTGGCAGCTTGCTGTGTTGAGCTTTAGGAAAAGCTGAGAGATTCTGTCGCTCCCTTAGATCGTCTGCTGTTCTTCTCCAAATAAAAACATGTTTGATTTACAGTTAGTCTTATTAATGTACTGTATGTCTTCAAACTGAGAGCAAAGACAAATGGTGGGGAGATAAATCAGAATATTTAAATTATAACACTGAGTAATTAGCCATGCTCGTGAGTTATGGTTTGTCAAGGTCGTTATCTAAAATCCATTAACTGGTATCTTTATCTTTGGCCTGAATTCTCCCTCTCTGTTTTCCTTCTTCACACTCTGCCTTTGCTTCCTGTGTGATTTGGACCCCCACTGTCAGCCCAGATGCCCCACACTCCAGGCTCGCACAAGCTTTTACTTTGTGTTTTAGCATCTTGCCAGACACAGGCGCTTTCTTGGCAATCATGGTGACTCTCTGACCTTGGCTGGAGGCCACTGAACTGTTGGAGGTTGCCCTCTTTGTCTCTTGAGTCTCCACACACCCTTTCAGTACAGTCCATGTCTGCGCATCCTGTCACTACGAGGTCAAGGTGAAAAATCACAGAACAGTGGTTCATAACTACTCGTGTCACTGTGTTGTTGTTGTCTTTCAAAGCCAAGCATTGCATTTGAGTTTTTCAGATGCACTTTTGAGAATCCTCTCGGTGAGACACAGTCCCTCAACAAATAAACAACAGATGCTCAAATGTCTTCTTTGACTCATTCTTGATCTTCAGTATCGTGGGCCATTTTGGTATACTTTAACTATGTTACAGTGTGCTCAGTAGTGTTGGGGTGTCGACGTAATCAATTAGTAAATACGTCGATTCACATTACGTGCATCGAAGTGTCACTGCATCTGGTGTTAGCAGGGATTGACAAGCTCCAGCTACAAAACCGTGCCTTCGACCATCCAAAGTCTGGGAGTATTTTAGACAGACACTCAACAGCGTGGTGCTCGGTGAGCTCTGTGAATTGGAAATAGCTTCACTGCAGCACAACTGCCGTCCACGAATACGTGAAGAAGCATGAACACGTGTAGTGGAAGTATCCCGGAGCACTGACGGCAGCACCGCAAATCCTGCTTACTTTACCTGTCTCCACACAAACACAAGGACACGTGGTCCATTAAAATTTATTTAGTATTTATTAGTATTTCTTAATCGCCGTCATGTTAGAAGTAATTTCTTCCCGGCTGCTGTCATGGTAATGTAATGTTACAACGTGTGCCATCTAATGTTCTGCCGTTTCGTATTTTCTCTTTATTTATGGCCACATATGAGCGAGAAAACAGCTGAATCAAACATTACAGACAATCTGTGACCGTCTGCACAGTCTGTGAGTTGTTGCAGTTGTTTTCTTTGACCTACACTAATGCAGAAATACATTTGATTATCATACTGCATTACTCTGAAACTGAAATAAATCCATGTCAGAAATATTTATAGTTTTTAAGTAAAGTAGCCTAATTAATGTCTGTTATTGATATTATTATCACAACACATCAGTGACGTGGAAATTTGATTCATTTTAATATATGCTGCTATTGTCTTTATTCTAATGTGCATCATCAGGATGATTTAATAAAATACTGATTTATTGATTAGACATGTTTTTGATATTTATTTGGGATAAATTGGCATGTTAATCGGGTAATAGGCAACATCTTTTCCTTTAGAATACACAAAATTAGTCGTTAGATTAATCGACTTGAAAAATAATCGCTCTTTACAGCCCTAGTGCTCAGTGTGTAGTTGATTTTGTTTTCAAAACAGAATATGATGTAACAAGTCCGTGGTCCTGTGTAGCTCAGTAGGAGGAGCACGAACTGCTGCGCTGCTTTGTGAGTCTGTTTTTTTTATTTTTTTGAAAATACACAGCTTTTTTCCTGAATCCTAAAGTAGCACTGAAACAGAGAAAAGTAATTTTCATTTAGGTCATTTAAGATAGATCTGTCAAATTATTGCAAATAAGAATAATAACTTGCTTGACATTTTGAATCTTAAAATCTTCTCACACCTTTGAAAAGTAAGTACAGTACAGTCTGAAAAACAGCAAATAACCTTGAGTTAGGATTATTGTGTTTAGACTCAATTTATGATAGTTTAGTGTTGAATTAATTCAGATACAATTAACTTTAATGTGTTTACATCTTAACCAGTAATCTACCGGGCTGCCCCCAAACTGAGGGTTTTGGTGAATGCCAATCATTTAGTGTTTTATATCAAGGTGCACTGATTAGGATTTTGAAAAGTTGCGCAAACAAAACAGGCAATTTGAATTTGTAGCTGTGGCCTCTGGAATTGTCACTATTGTCTGACATTTTTTCTAAAATAATTAAACAGCTAATTATATTATAGGTTGTATTATGAGTCATTAATGGAAATTACTGCTAGTTGTAGTCCTGATATGGCTCATCCCAGGGCTTTGCACAGTTTGGTCACCACATTACATGTTTTGTGTTTCCTCAAAGCTTAATGGCTTTTGAAACAGTGACTTTTCACTTCCATTTGTTGCCTCCAGAGGCCATTTTTTATTGCCAATTTAAGGGATAAAACCAGCGTAATGCTTGTTTTCTCTCCTTTCTCTCACCATTAAGAGAGGTGAAAATGTTGAACCAGTAAATGTATTCGCTTCTGTCAAATGCTTCTGTTGCCTGAATCAATGTAATTCATCATGTTGAGCTGCGCATGTGTTGTTTTTCAATGCCACAGTCATTGTAGGTTATATTTCCATTTTGTGAATTCCCTTTATTGCATCTAAAAGTTGCCTTCAAACGCTGCCTGAAGCTTTAATCTGCCTCTTAACTGATAGCAAAAGTATCCAACTGTAAGTAGTGATAGCAAAAGTGAGGAGAGTCATTTGCAGCATATTCATATCAGGTTTGAAAAAGCTGCAGTTACAGGTGCCAATCATTGTGAGCTTTTGGTATTCATAAATGCAGAATTGTAATGATCAAACTCTGTAACTACTTTGAAATGAAAAAGAAAAACTGTAGAAGAGAAGACCGTCATAGCTTCTGCATGTGGCAAAATACATTAGAGGGTTTGCGGTTTTCACAGGCAATGATTGCAGCAGAAGAAAGTAAAATTACACTTTCATTTCATTCACCCTGTGTTGTTGGAGTACAAACCATCTGTGTCCTTTTTCATCTTTGCCTGCACAGGCTACTAAAGAGCTGAAACAGTACGACAACAAGATCATCGAGTGCACCTTTGCCAATAACAGCTGGGTGTTCATGAGGCAGAGGGTGGACAAGAGCTTCCCCAACTCCTACGACACAGCGATGGGTGAGACTTTGTCCTTCTCTATCCAATAGTTATTTCTTAACATCTCACCATCTCTTCTATCTGAGTGAAAAACAACCAGTCATGAAGTGATTAATGGCTTATGTATCTATATTTCGCATCAGCCTCCTGTCTTGGTGTCTTGGTTTGATTTCTTTATTGTTATACTGTGTGTGTGTGTGGACAGGCAACGTTGAGTTTATCGCCTTACTTTGAATAGAAAAAAATTGACATTTGCTCAATTGCACTGTTGTATTTTAAAGTTGCACTCATTAATATATCATATTATGTGAAAGGGGTCTCCCATAGCAACAAACACACAGATAATTATCACCTGACTCTGCAGTTCTCCTCAGATTTATAGACCCTTTTGGCGTCTTTCAGCCCATTGATTGGGTTTTTCTGTCCACAAATATTGCTAAATGGTTATTGAAGCCATTAGGGTACAAAAGCAGAGCTGCAGAAACATCATCTTCATGTCTTTCTTGTTGTTGTTGCTGTTTACTTTTAATCGTTACGAATCTTGTAAAGGTAATGGTATTCTTCAAATTATGTAGTATCTGAGCTGTATTTCATCTTAAAGCATACGAGTAATTTTAGTTTTACTGGTCAATAAAAGAAAAACAGAGTGATTAACTCAGATTTGAATTCTAAACAGACTTTTTGAAAATGAAAATTGCACAGCTGTAACAGCTTCTTGAGGAAACGGAGAGAAACAGAGAGCATGACTGAGAAATAATGCAAAAATAATAGTTTAGCACAATAACAAACCTTATCTAAATGCTGACTTTACAGTGTGGTACAAGGAGGCACATAAAAATACAAATTGAAGCTATAAAAACAAGAAGCACAAGCAAGAGAAAACACATTTAAAGAATGAATTCAATTTATAGAAGAAGATAGAACAAGATAGTTCTGAATTATTGAGCTTTAGATCCTCAGGCAGGCTGCAAAAGCACCTTTTATCTAAAATCCAGACAGAAAGCACGGCATGTCCCCATGCTGATAACAACACTTGTTTCTATTAGGGCTGCACGATTTGGAGAAAAAGTCATATTGGGATTATTGTGGACAATATTGCGATTCGATTATAATGGAACAAATGATACTACGAGTCTACTTACCTCACTACTTGCTTAATTATCAAGGAATGCACAAAATACTGACATTTTCAAATGTATATTTCTCAACTTGAACAAAGTTAAACATACTATATAACAATAACAAGTAAAACAGATGTTTTACTTGTCTTGCCCCATCCTGCCTGTGATTGGTCAGTTGACGAAAAGTGACTGACAAGACATCGGCTCTGTGAAAAGTTAAGCAACTAAACGCACTCATACAGTTAACGTTAAAGGGCCAGCAAGCTAAACACAAACCTTCCTCATCGTCTCCCAGTTTTCTTCGGTCTTACCGCTTCAGCTGCAGACAACTTCTCTCTGTCTCTGTCACAGAGCAACCGGAGCACCGGGATTTTTCTCGGTGACTAGTCCGACTATGTTTTGAATGATTAGCGATGGGGCGGGAAGGTGGGGTTACGGTAGGTTGTTGTCCTCAAAGTTACTCGCATCCTGCTCATAAATAATATTTCTCATTGCACGTAGGCTTATCTGTTTTTAGAAGCACATGGCGAGAACCCGGTGTGGGCGGAGATAATGAGCAGCCTGCAGCGCACACAGAGAAGACAGTGTCACACACACCTTTTCTGTTTTATTAAATCACACTTTTTTGCGGTTATATAAGCGCACATGACAACATCGCTATTGCGATTGAATTAATCATGCAGCCCTAGTTTCTATTTAGAAGTTGCATGTTAATGTTTGTAGCTTCTAATCTAGTCCTTACGATGTTGTTTGGTTGTGTCTGTGTGTGTCTGTTTGTGTGTGTGGTGGGGGGGGGGGTTGACAAAAGCTGAACTGTGCCTTATTATAGTTGCTAAGCTGTGATTGGAGAGTTGCTGTTTGGGGGGAGGCGTTTAGCAAATATTCAGTCATGTATTTAATTGTTAATTAGTTGTGTTTTATTTTGCCTGTGCTAAAATAAGCAAAATATAATGTAAATTCACTGTGTGCCAGGATGCGCCGTCTCTGTAGTAAATTACTTTCTTTATCCTGTGTGTGTGTGTTGTTTGTCCCCCCAGCTGTGTGCAAAAGCATCCAGGAGCCCGTCACAAAGGAAATCCTCTTGGAGTATGTGGACCGCTGTGCTCAGGCAGTCCAGAACCGGAAACACCCGCCAGACCCAGACTCTGAGCTAATGCCCCCTCCCCCTCCAAAGAGACCCAACCGGGCCATCCCATAACCCAAAGCTGGGCTTTTCGGACTGCCCTACAGTCACAGTGTACATCTACATCACCAGCCACATGACCCCCCCCCCACCTTCCTTACAGAACAACAGACATTTCAAGGCTTTCTTACCCAATGCACATTTGCTTTATCAGCCTGTACATGTAAGGACTTCAGAAACCTTAAATTGACTGCCTCAATGTCATTAATTTACCTTGTAGACTTTGTAGCTTAAATTGCTGGTGTTCTTATTAAAATGAATGACATGATGTTTAGTTTATTTTTTTGTTTTCCTATTTATCTTTTTTAAAGTCTGAGCTAATTGGTATTTATTAACAGGGACATTGTTTTGGCTACGATTAACACCTGACAATGACGACCTTGTTTATGTTTTGTCAACTAATTCCTTATTTGTATTGAAGGAAGAGTAAACATCATCAAAGTTCAGTCTGCCGTCTGAATGCATTTAAATCAGGACACAACACTTAGTTTGCTGCATCAGAGATATCGTTTAGATTAGCTCAAAGCAGCATAGGTTTTGGGTTTCGAGTAAACAGAATAATGTTACTGCTAGTGTTAAACCCGAAATAAGGGGTTTCCAAATGAGTCACCAAACAGATAAAGATTAGATCTCAGCTGTCTGTTTCATAAGATTTTGTCCAAAGGAAGCCCATCTGTGTGGACGTTTGTTTTAAAGGCCACATGGGTGGGCGGGGAGATGACAACATGATTACACAGTCTCAACAAACTGACTACAAAGGAGTAAAAGAGAAAACAATGGGCTGCGGATGGGTGACAAATCAACACAAACCAACACAAAGTCTCTTAGGAAGGTGAACATCTTTATTGCTCTCTGAACTCTACAGGAGGGATAAACACCATTTTTCCAAAAGATATTTCTTAAATTGTTAGCGCTGTCTAACAAGTCTGACAAAAAGCTGTTAAATTGGTTTGAGACCGGGTGATGGAAGGCTTATAAGCTTTACATACTGATTGAACCATCCAATTAACCTGTGGACGGAAGATTTACATCCTGGAAGTTTCATCATAGGATTAAGTCACTCAATATTTTCTCCGTGCCCTGTTGATCCTTATCAGCATGTTTATGCACAGTGAATGGTCTGTAGTTCAGAAAGATCTGCCATTTTATTTTACGTCATTCATTGGGTATTTTGTCTTGTTTTTCCTCCAAATCAGTCGGTAGTGAGTAATGTGTCTGTCCTGCTGTAAGTCACTTTCAGTCAGCACAGAAGCCGCAGTAACAGTTTCTAGTTTCTCACTTTTATAAAACAAACGTGTAAATTTAGGAGTTGTTGTTGCCGGCTTGAAAACAACTTGTTCTCCTGCGTTCATCCACACTGGTCGCCAGATTGTAACTGAATTTTGAGAAAATCTGCAAAAGAGAATGCAAATTCATGCGTATTTCTGTCCACTATCGTTATGTGATTATTAGGAATTTGTTCATCAACCTTATGAGCACAAAACTAGACATACTTGAATCTGAGATGTAGGGTCTGCAACAAGTAAGGGCACGTATTAATTGCCCAAATGATCTTGCTCTGGATGATTAGATGGATTTCTGGCATGTAAGGCATTTTTGTCTGCAGTTTGAGCAGGATTTCCCTCATGGCTGCTGATCTGTTATAAACTGTAGTGAACTTGTTTTAATATCGTTGGAGTCATATTAAAAATGTTATAGCTGAATCTGTAGAACTGAGACTGCTGTGATATAAACCTGAACTTCAGTGTAGAACCGACACCATATCCTCAACATTGTCCAGCCATCTATGGCTCCAAAATTTTTTGGTAATTGCAGAATTGCACCATGTAGCACAGCCTTTCTCTCTTTTTGTCATCATTGTGGAGTACATGATCGTCATTTGAATAAACAAAGGAAAAATTGGGTTGTCCCTGTCCAAATTCCCAACCAATAGAATGTCAAGTGAGTGTTGACCGATGAAATGATCACTGCCTCGTTAAATGCCGCTTACAGGCAGTTAGTTTTGGTGATCTGCTAAACTCCCACTCCTGACACATGAAGATGATGTCCTTTTTGATCCTTAAAAGGTCTTAAATGCATTGAATTAATTCATCTAAAAATAAGGCCTTAACTGGTATTAAAATGTCTTCGTTCTGTCATTCATGTAACCCGCGGTGTATGTAGACACAAATGGCTCATTGTAAGGTAATAAAAACATAACAGTTCATTATGTGAGGTCTTAGTTATTTCTTTCTAAATCAATCTTTCAAAAGTCATGGGAAGCAAGATTTTTGGATAGTTTTATTCTGACATTGCATTGTAAACATAGACTGTATATAAAAACATTTGGTTGTACACATTGGTTGTACTTTTTTTTTTTTTTTTTAATTTACCTCTCTAATGCTTCTCGCATTAAACCTATATTTAACCTCTTTTTTTTTCTAGACGGTATGCTCAGAATAGAGGATCCTTTTTCTAGCTAGCTGTCACTGTACCCCAAACAACACAGGGGAAGTCCAATTTCAACAAAAACTATTTAACCAAAGCATGGCTGAAGTTGGTACAAAGCGGTGCATATGAGGATATGTATGGCACCATGGGAATAAAGACAGAGGAATCCCACATGCAGATTGAACACTGAAATTAAAATTCTTGGCTGAAGCTGAATATAATGAAAAAAATTGCCGAACACCAAACAAGTGCATTCATATTTTTGCCTTTTTTTTTCTTTTTTTTACCGCTGCATAAATTAAAGAGTCAAAATGAACTTTTTAACTCAGTGTTTCCCACAGGATTTAGAGAGACTATGGTCGGTGGGTCTGAGGTCCAAGAGGTAAAGTCCTGTAAAGTTAATTACATGTATCCATTTACTTTTAACCTGAATGTAATATGTTTTATATTTTCTGTGAATATTATCCAATTAATATTATTTCCATACTGTGTAGACACCCCATTTTGAAAACTGGACATTGTCACGTGTATCCTCGCGCTAAATACATCAAGTTTGACCCAATTTTTTAAATAATGCTATGAAGTCACCAATCATACAAGTCAAAGGAGGTAGCTGGAGACCTATTTTCCTCAGTGATCCCTTTTTTCTTCAAATTTGGTTGTGGAAATTTCTTCAATTTTATTCCGAGTGGCATTAAAGTCGTAAAGAAAGCAAAGAAAGTACATATCAAACCTTAGAAGGTGGAAGTGGACAAACCATTGTTTGTAAATTATTGTTGACTTAATAATAAACTGCCATTTCAAGGTGGATCTGTTTGTTTTTGTTTCAGATTAATCAATGTATTGAGTAATAAGAAATAATGAGTAATTTGCCCAACACTGCTGCTAGATATGGCATATAAACTGATGTGACGCGAAGACAGTATGCTGCTTTTTGCCCCCTGGTTGCGCGCACCTCTTGGTTATGACGTTGCGCAGAAACCCGTCTATAGAGTATTAGCAGAACCAGAGCAAATGTAAGTCCAAGCAGGGGCTGTCTGACTGCAAGTCAATGCATTACAAAATCTGAATGTGAAATCATCGAGTCGTGCTTTCAAATTGAAAGGCAACACTCATGAGAATAGATGCGTAAAAAGTAGCAGGTTCTGGCCATGCAAAAAATGCACTTAAAACATGTAGTGTGCATACCTGCCAACATTCAGTTCGGCAGGCTTTATAAGAGAGGTCGGGTTGTGGGTTGCTAGGTTGCAATGAAACTGTATGTAGCCTAAAGGGCACAACCATGTGTGAGGATTTTTCATACTAAAATTTGAGGGCCATGCAAATTTCTGGGGATTCCCAGGAGGAACAGCGACATAGGAGGACACGAAGAGATGGCCTTAAAATACAGGAGTGTGTAGTCCGAGTTAACACAACATACAAGTTTTGTTTTTTAAAGTGCAGTGAATGCCGGCCTTAACGGTGATCTCCCTGCTGATATCATAAAACTTCTCACAGTTAGTTTCAGAACTTTCTTGTCAAATTTAAGTTCACTTCTATGGATCGATTAGCCTCCAGACATAAAACGGTTTATCTACTTAGCTCCTGACAGAAATCTGAGTAGAAAGCACTCCTCTTAATGCATCATCTTAAAATAAACGGAAATGTGTCCACTTTTCCATTTGCACAAGATGTCTGGCACAGGAATAACACATTACCTCTGGAAACATTTTCCACCACCTCTCAAACACTTCTTGTAGCTGACATCTGACCTCCCTGTGGTGGGCAGGGAAATGAAGATAATTTCCCATTAGATTTTTAGAACATCGTTGCGCCTTTATTTTAATCCCAAAACCTTGTTGCCAGGGAACATTTAAATATTTTTTCTTACCCTGTTGCCCACGTTGTTGCCTGTTGCTAGGAGAGTCACCCATCTGCACTGTTTATCACCCACTGTAGCATAGAAATGATTTACTCGACAGCTTTCACATGATTAGTAACAAACATTGACTGGTGAATTTAAATTCTTGGTTTGGTTTTGACTGTGTAATCAGAGTGAAATAATGTCTCCAATCAGTTTTATTTATTTGCTATGTTATTGTTTTTTATGAGGGACAATCTCTCTCTCGCCAAGAGTGAATGATGCTACTGAAATGATTCACCATTCGGGGAATATTTATGTTTCTGTCTGACTAAAAGGATTTCGTTTCAGAACAATTGTGTTGTTGAAGTTTGAAATCTGTGTGTCTACGCTCCCATGCAGTGAAAGGGATTATTTTTAGGCCTGAGTGTCAGAATCTGTGCTTATTTTAAGATTAGGGTGACGACAGTGGTTAGTCATGCAGCCTGGTGAATTTAGATCTGAAGTTAGGGAATAAAATTAAGTCAGTGGAGTATAACACATGAGGGTGTAACAAATCAGGCCTGTATGTGTTTTGAGTTCCTGTCTGCTGGCGCCTGAAGCAACGGTTCTCCTTATAGCAGAGATAGATGAGCTGTACTCCCAGGGCTCTCTTCCCCTCTGGCTGCACATGAAAGCTGGCTGATTCTCATCAAAGGCTTGCTCACCTTTTTGTCATGAGGTTGCTGCCGTGGAGACTCATGCAGCAGGTGCAGGATCGACAACAGCCGGCACATAAATACCTGTTTTTCTCTTCTTAAATTCCATTCACCTATTTCCATCCTCTCAAACCGAGCTACATAGCTGCCTGATCTAATATTATCCGAAACTCTTTTTTTATTCCAAACCTGTTTGGTAAAATGTTCCCTCTTTGCAGGGGTGCGAGGGTGGAAGCTTGAGAAAATACACACAAACACGTGAAAAGTCCGGAAACATCAATGCCGTACTTTATCTGGGTGTGTATGTGCCCCTGGAGGTGCAGGAGGCACGAGAGGGCAACGCTGTGACTGTATGGTTCTGGAAATGTAAACACACTGTGCATCTTGCCTCTCTGCATGAGCACAGGTGGTGCTGCAAAGATGATGTTGCTCGCTCTTCTCTGCACCAGGTGTTGGGAGGCTGGAAGCTGCCGAGCTCCACGGTGATATTAAATCAGCGGAGATGCCTTGTAGGTCATTATCATCTCAATAATATCTGCATTGTGAATAATGCATTTCTAATGTGGTTCCCTCTGTCTGCTATCAGAGGTGCAAAGATGGTCTTTATGTGGAGCTCCAGCCAACTTGTGTGCTCAGACATTGTTTTGTTTGTGCCTACTTAAAGCATACTTTTTTGTGCTTGACCTTTTTGTTGTCATTGTCAACATTATGCTAAAAATGCAATACATATTTATTATTCAAGACAAAGTTCAGACACATGTTTATTCATTATGAAACCATTTCCTCACTCTTAAGTACCAGTTATTTCTTACCAGTCATAGATGCATGGACATAATTTCTTCAAAGTTTCAAAACAGAAATCTTTAAAAATGTAAGGAAATATTCACACTGAAATCATCACGGAGTAATTTAATGTAATCAACTAATCTTCTGTCATTAAGTTAATTATATTTAAATTTCTGATTTTGCTTAACTTATAAACGGTGTTCTTTGACCTGAATTCAAATCAAATTTTAAAACATTTTACAAAAACATAATCAAGCGTAATAGCAGACTTCCCAGCATGCATTGTTTGAGAGTTCTTTCAAATTCTCCAGAGAGTAGAGGGGTGACGTGTTATATAGTCCTACCAATGGTTTCACTTATTCCGCTGATCAAGAGGTGGCGGTAACATGAAGCAACGTGCCAACAAAGGCAGAAAAGAAGACTGGTGCCAAGTAAACAATGCTGAAAAAATGTTGAGAAAGTCATGGTTGTTTCTTTTCATAATAATAAAAATGCAAACCACATCAAAGGATAGTATTCACAGCAGTCCCTATCCCCTTATGCTTAAAATTTAACATGTTATCGGGAGCAGCCTCACCTGTTGTTGTCTGGCTGTGGTCCCACAGCAGCTTTAAGGTCTTTGTGTTAACTCTTCAAACCAAGAAAATGGAAATGGAACAAATGTTGCTGTAATGTCTGATAGTATGATTCAACTTGCCATTTTAAATTTATCAAACTTAACTTGGTTTCACTATTGTAATTGTCATGAGACATCTTTGAACTAATTATTCAACTTAACTTCAGTTAAAAATACATTTCCCTGCTGCCGTAAAAATGTTTAAAACTGCTAAACATGTTTTACAGTGTATAACCTTTACACTACATTTTTATTTATATTCCACCAAGTCCAACAAATTCTACATTCACACATATTATTTCTTCAATTTCTGTATTTATTTTTTCTCATTGACATCAGGCAAAAACAAAAAAATTGGTGTTTTTACCACATCCTCTTCAACATTTTGATGTTGCTAAATTATGTTTAATCGTTGCGGCAAAAGAGTGCTAAACTATATTTCCATCTGATTGATTTTAATAACAAGTCTGCTCTTCAATAATGAAGTCAGACTGCTCTGACCTTTCTACCCCACTGAAGTTAGAGGTTTAATTGCATAAATTTTTCAGCTGCTGCAGTTGTGGAGGCATGGCGCCAAAAAGGTGTTATTGCAGATTTTCCACATGATGTTGGTAGAAAATGACTCCTCTTTGAGGAGAATAGCGATGAAGCTGCAGCGCTGGTTCCCCGTCTCCATCAGAAGCAGCAGTCATTAGGTTGTTGTTTGTGACGGCAGACAGCTATTTTGCCGGCATCATTTGTAACAGGAGCACAGAGAGGCTGCCATCGTTGTGTTCAATGCACTCTGATCTCTCTGCTCAAATGCAGTTTTTCAGTGAACGTGACACAAAGTTAAGTCTGAGGAGACAGAAACGGCAGTTATGCCTGCTGTGGCATGTCTGAAGGCTCCCAAGCCACTGAAATAGCTTTAAAGTCACAGTGAAACGGCAGTTAGAGCATCTTTAGCACTAATGTGACGTTTTTATGAACTCAGTATGAGGGAGGGGTACAGTTATGATTAATCCTTAAGACCTAGGTGGGTCATTCAAAAGTAAAGTATGTGCAATATAAAGTTTGTACCAGCTGAAATGTAAACATACACCTACTAATATCACTCTGCTAGCTAGTACGTCTCACAAGCTAACGGCACAAGTACAGTTGATGTTGCTTGATACACCAGATCATATTTGATTGGATAAATTACAAGATGAGTTATCAAAAGTATTTTCATGTTTTACAGGAAGAGAAAAGCACCAGCCTTTGGTTCTATCATTTATGATAACACTGAACTCATAATTGCTGGGAAATAGGAACAAGGTGATGGAGCTGAAGATAGAATAACAAACCCAGAGGTAAGTCAAGTGTATTTGGAAAGGAAGCATGGCCAACAGTAAAATTATTAACCAGACTGTCTGTTGTAAACATTCCTCAGACAGACTGTGGTTCAGCTTTTACCTTTAGTTGTGTGATCTCACCATTTTCCTGTGCAATGAGCAATTATGAGCGGCATTACAGGTGGGCTCACCTTTGGTTTTACCTCCACATAAAGTGATCGCTAATCCACCTTTAAGCTAAATTATGGTTTGTTATTGTCTGGCTGCCTGTGTATGTCACAATATCATAGCATCAGTTATTGTGTTCAATTGTGTTTGTAAACCCAAACAAGTGGTTTCAGGTCAGTGGACCAGAGGCCACGAGACTGCACAGTAAAATGTTTGAGGACACGCTGTAATGATAAAAGGCACTTCAAATTCAGCTAAAATACAGCCTGGTTTGTGTTTTAAGCATCATCCCTAAAGCTTTTAGAGCAAACTGCAGTCACTCTTAATGATTTTGAAAATGTCAGTCACAAAGCAAAAATAAAATTATACCTACCGGGTGAATATGTCCATATGTCTCCAACTCTTGCTAACATTCTCACACGCACCAAAGTTAATGGAGTAATTTTATGGGTTTTTACTTCTCAGTAGCCAGCGGGGAGGAAAAAAAATCATTGACTGATAGAAACTTGGTTGGACTGCAGAAAACTTATTGGTAAAGTGATTTGATGTTGATTACAGCAATAGGTAGGGGTTGCTAAAGGACCAGCACTGTGTGTTGCAGTCACTGGAGACATCTTTGGAAAAAGGGAAATTCAATAAAAAACGGCCTGATCTTTTCGGTGTAAATGTAGGCAATCGTTGCTACTGATTCCCTCTCACTCTGTGTCCAGTCACTGGGGCTTTAATGGAGCAGGCACTGAGTAAATGATGCAAACAGGGAAAGTGGGGACTGACACCCTTTAAAATTTAGACAATTTAGAGGGTCTTTCCCCTGATTTTACACCTCAAAGTCAGTAGACATGAGAATCAGTACTACGTCATTATCACTAACTGGCATTCAGACAAAGAGTTGACAAAAAAGCATTGATGCACAGGTTTTAGTTAAGGTACTTCTAAGCTGACGAAATATGATCCAGGAAGTCCGGTTTGAGTAACATATCTATGAGTTTGAAGGCTCATCAGACGCCAAAACACTGCACTGAAGTTAATAATGAGACAGAATTTCACAACTCTGAAAATCATGATGTAAACTGTAGAAATATGTTGTTTGTTTGGACATATTTCATTGACCAAAACACTATGGCATATGACATTGCATTGCATTTTGGGGAAAATCGTGCTATTTTGTTTGTTTTTTCTGAGAGCATGGCCTCATTGAAATGAATGCAACAAATATTAGATGAATTGCCATGGTATTTTGTGAAAACATTCATGTATTAGGATGAATCCTCTGACTTTTCCTGTAGCGTCACTATGAGCATTTGTGGAACAACAATTTTATGAATTGCCATACAATTTCACACATTGTATGTCACACATTCATGTCTGAATTCACATCATTCATGAATCTATTTGATCAGCACTGCCTAGTTTGACAGTTTGATCTGAGTTTTGGGAGCCTGGTGCGCTACCCTCGAGCCTCGACGGACCTGCAGATTGCAGGTTGCTCCATCTACAATAAAAGCACGTGATGTTTTTCGCTCAAAGCAGTAGTCCTGGACATGGGGCTCTTCTCATTTCTCTATTTTGAACATTCTCATTAAAAGTGGCTGAAATAGGAAAGTGAAGCCCAGCCTCCGTGCTCAGTTACGCATTCCAGATGAGGCAAAGCAGTGTAACTTCATTGATTTTTTTAAATCTCCTGACACGCCAGCAAGATCTAATATTTATTTATGTTGTGCGTTCTTCTACACGTCCAAAAGAGCTCACACACAGTCCAGGTTCATACAGTAAAACTGTTTGGCGTAAAGCAGCCTTTCCTTTAGAGCCCCTAAACATGGATATTAGAAGCTAAAATATCAAATCCGTTTCCTCTGGAGACTCTGAGCCTGTCCTGTTAAGTTTATTACTACAGTGTTTGGTTTTGCTGCTTAAATGACCCACAATGTTTGCTGTGACATGACTGCACACGTGGAAACGTTAACAATTACTGACAGCAGCCTAATCATTAAAATAATCATTAGAAAACACTCGTACATCAATACACACTACAGAAATCTCCTGGAAACCTACACGAACCGGTAGAGGTGTAGAGAAATGTCCATGTGGGTCTACAGCTCGGAGAAAGTAATTAGTTTTTGTGGGTTGTGGGAGGATGATTTATGATTTATGTGTACGTGCGGATTCAGATAATGTCAGAGCACATCACACCAGTTCAAATGCTATATCCATTACCTCGCGAGTGACGTCAAATTATTAGACTGTAATATCAACAAGAACATCCTCTGCATTTAGCACTAATTTGCTGTATTTCATGTTGTCATACTGTAATAATTGTGGCCATAATGTAGGCTGCACATAATGTAGGCTCCTTAAAAAATAGTCCTGTGACGAGTTTTGGGATCAGTGTTACTGAGTTATCTCTTACACTGATGATGAAGCATTCGCCGCATCAAGCTGACAGCTGAAATGATCTCCTGTTTACAGCCAAAAGACACACTGCCAAAAAAGGCTTGGGAGTGAGTTACTAGATTTCTCTTTAGTGCACGATACTGCAGTCTGCGACTTATGTTGTTTTATCTGTACAAAGTTCAATAGTTTGAAGGGGATCACTGTACATAATTCAGAGCCCCACAGAGAATGTCAACTCTGACTGATTGTCTCACTGATGTAAAGCACAAAGCTCTGCATTTATAATTAATAGGAGATTTCAGGTTTGGTTGTGAAGGACAGTTGAGTGGCCCCTGAACCTCTGTCCTGCTTTGCTTCAGTGGATCTGTTGCCCATGTTAACAAACATGACGCTGAAGCTCTTGCAGGGTGTCATTAAAATGGTGACCTTGATGTTACAGACAACGTGAACTGGGTTTGTGTTCATGCCCTCCAGCAAACATTTCACCTGTGTCCGGTCTTTTTCAATTTGTTGTCAGTGTGTACTCATTTGTTATCCCACTTTAACTGATAAGGCTTCTTTCATTGTCTTTCTCTACCTTGAGACTTTTCTTGAGCTTTTTTGTGCTTTTGAAATAAAGTTAATTTGAAGATGGTGTTTGGAAAGTCAGAACGTTTCCATCTAGAAAATCCTCTTTTTGTAGTGTTTGATTTAATCAGTTCTGAGCAAAGGATATTCTCACACACCCAGAAAGTCTTGGTGTTGTCATCTTTTTCCGTCCTTTTTCTCCAGTTTACGACTGTTCTTCAAATCCTTATGATGGGAACATTTTTAATCAACTTCAAACTGTTGCATGACATGGGGAATCAGGACAAAAATACATAAACAAGGCTGCAGTGCAGCTGATTTGCTCTGCAAAATTTAAAGCTGCACTTGGCAGGATTCCTCTTTTATGTCCATCTTGTCAGCATAACTCACAAAGTTAGGCAGTGACAGAAAAGAACAGTGTTTCCCACTAATTGAGATGGTGTTTGTTGCCCACATGAAATTCTAAAAGTCACAGGGGGGAAATCCTCTCCACCCTCAGCAAGTGAAACATCTAAACAGAAGCTCTATAAAATCTGCCAGTTAACTGTCATCACATCAAGTCTGCAAGGGAACTGGGCCATGAGGGGACACAAATGTGCTATGAGATGGGACTTCACATGCGGGTTAATCTGTGCCATGGTGGACATGGCTGGTGTGTGGAGGTGGGTGAAAAAAACTGTACTGTAATACTTTTTAATATAACATAATTTGGGTGATTGCTATAATATGTAGAATTTTCCATGAGCATTAGCAATGCTAATTATATATTAACGTCAATCCTCAAGCTGAGGCTCCTCGCATGCAGCTGTCAAGGTTGCTAGGCTACAGGAGCTTCATGACGTAAGGCTAAGGGCGGGAACAGCTGGTGATGCAAATAGGAAATCCTCCGTAGACCAGACAGTCTTATTTAACAATGCACGGTCCATCCTTAGAAGGACGTGGCCCCTGAATTGAGTTACAGCTTCTGTCTCAGTCCATAGAAAGTCTCTGCCTGAGGCCTCTTGAAGACTGAACTGTAGATTTGAACAGACCTCTGATTCAACATCAAAATGTGGGAAAGTCTGCACCTTTAGATTCAACAAAACAGGTACCGACAGCTGCCATTTTGTGTCACCAACGTATCATGCTGCAAGTGGCAGCTATAATTTCCAGTAAATGAGTTTGCGAGGCTCCGTGACACCCAAACATTTATTATACAAAAGGCTGTGTTTACACACATGAAGTGTGTGTGTGATGTCCTCTTTAGTAGATGTAGTGCTCATATGTCGCTCTAGATAAAATTCTAAATGCAGCTTTGTTGTTTTGACCAAATATATTTGTCCTAAACAGCTTTTTGTTTTCTTTTTTGGTGCAATTTCCAGATGTAGTCATCATAAATTCTCTGTATAATTATACTAAAACATGATCTCTAGAATCTCTCCTTGACTGGGTTTTGCTGATCTACAGATTATCATACTCGGAGGGGCAGCGGAGTGGTTTGGAGACAAGTAAATTGGATTTGGTGGATGCCAGGAAGGAGGGGGCAGCTTTTGTGACAGCAAAAATCATTTTTCACATAGCTGCAGGACTGGGTAATGCTGTTGCTGTGTATAAATATGATGGAGGGGGAAAAAACATAAGTACTCGCTCAGTAGGCATATCCATAAACTTAACTTTTTCCTTGACAAAGTTTCATCGTAAAAAATGCCAGAAGGAACAGTCTCATCTTGCCTCGCCTCATTATTTTCAGGGAAACGGAGACAGTGAGGTGTGGGGAGGTGTGTTGGTGTGTGTCCAATGAGGAGCCGTAAAGAGACTCGACAAAGGCTCCTCGAACAAGACTGCAGTCTTAATGACAGAGTTGACACAGGAGACAGACTTTGCTGTCTTTGGAGAATCTGTCAAGTCATTTTGGACTGAAGCACTCCCTGTAAAGCCACTCTCACTGCCTACCTGAGACAAAACACTGATGAAATATCTTTACATTATTGATGTCTCCACTGCTCTCAACACTCATTTCATCTTCGATCTCTGTCTTTAAAGCTCCCTTTATGAACAAATGAAGCTGAATACAGGCCCATTTAAAATTACAGTCCATTCACCAACTGGCCGATGCCGATTGGTCTGAATCAAAACACTGATGCACAATAAAAAGTGCATTAGAATAGGCATAATAAATCGCATATTCATCTAGCTCTGCAGTACTAATCATGATAAGAGTTAATCCTGTGGTGTTCCAGCATCAGTGCTTTAGCAGCGAGCCCCGTCACCAAATAGCCAATAAATATTGCAATAAAACAACCATTTGCGGTGAGGTTAAATGGACTGATTACTCCATTTCATCCATGTATAGTCAAAGAAATGAATCACTGCTCGTAATTATACCATTTACTGTAATACAAAGTTTATGTAAGCTTATGCATCCCCATATCAAAACTTTAGTGTTTGTAATAATGTCTTGATTCATTAACATTAAAAAGTAAAGCGTAGATTTGCAAGAACAGACCTTTATTTGGGATTGGCTTATATTAGAGATATGCCCTAAAGAATGTGCTGGAAGTCTTCAGCTGCATTCACAGTAGCTTAATCTCGAACAGGAACATTTAGCTTTTGTTACCCAGCATTTATCAGCGACTGGCCTTCATTTGTTGTTGTTATTTGAGACAACTATTTGATTTCTTTAAGAATTGAAAAAGTTTAAAAAAAACCTCATCCATTTACACTACATTGGATGGCTACATAGGCAGACAAGTGATAGCCTGGTCGTAAAGTTTGGGCTGCACACAGACAACTCACAGACAAAGGCAGATGACATCATGTGGACCCTCATTTATCAACAAACAGATAAAGAAACTATAGTTACTTTAAACCTGAGTATTAAAGTCCCCTTTCACTCAAACTGGTTTGCTTATTGGTTCTTCACTTGTTTGACCTTCACTGTGCTCAGGTTTACACGTGTGCATACATAATTGATTTTATGAAAACACAACTATGCAGTTTGACAGGCCAATCATGATTCGATATGCAACTTACACAAGTGCGATGTGGAAACTTGAAATTTCGACTGAGACTAGACTTTTTTAGTGACGCTGAAGATAGTTTGTATCCAGTAGTTAAATGTTTGAAACGAACAATATTTGCATATTCATAGAATATATTGTGAAGTTTTCAATGAGGGCAAAGGAGTAGATGTCATCTCAATCATTTTTAATTACCCTATTTTGGAAAACTCGTATTGGACAAAACTTATTGGGGGCAGATTTTTAAATAGCTTTAAGTGTTTGTGCACACTGGATGGCATAAAGGGAACTACAACCTAATCTTATTCAAGATTGTTTTAATCATTTCTTTTTATATTATCTGCACATGGTTAAAGGTTAGAAAAAGATTGCGGTTATGGCATCTACAACTCTCGGTTGGGACTGGAGAAAGAATGTGGTTATGTTCTTTTTATAAAAAGTTTGTTAAAACATAAAAACCCTGGTGAAAAATTGCATATGCTCTACAAGACCATCCACCACCTCCACTGTTACTTTCTGCTTTGCTACATGAGGACACACTCCTTCCTGCATTGGTAATGAATGATGGCACTCCACATCCATTACGAACATTACTCTTAATGATACTGGGCTGTACTCCACAGACCTCGGTGCCAACAGTTCTTTGAGGCATTATCTCTTTGTTATAAAGAAAACTTATCAACGGCTCTCCCTTTGTGCAAAGACCAAATATCAGGGATTCTTTCCTGTATGACTTCAGGTTTAGCTTTTTATTGAATGAAAGCCATTAGCCATAGAGGGCAGGAAAAACTGGCATTTGTTTATGAGAAAGGTCTGCCAGTAATTACTTAGGATACAACGTGGTGGAGCTTCAAATTGCTTTATCTGATTTTTTCCCATGACATTCAGCGCAGTGCTAATGTATTGCTGTTCTGCTTTTAAACCTGCCCTGCTTCTATCAAACATTACCGCACTGTTATCACTCATGTGTCTACAGCAAGAGCAAATTAACTTGCAACAAAAAGTATTGAGATGCGAAAGTGGAGAACTAATTACTCACACATGGCTTTAGGACTTTCATAATCTGAGTGTGAGTCAACAGGATTTCTCAACTTGACACACATGACACACATGTTATCTGATTGTTGTTCCCAGGTTGTGACCCCAAAACACTTAACATGCACCACTCAGTCTTTGGTACATTTAGCTTGTTCATGGTTGGTCACAGTGAGAGGAAATTGTTTTTATGGAGGTCTTTAATGTACAATAGCAACACTCTGGATGGACAGAGACTCAAAACCTTAACATTATCCCCAGTTTTATCTCATATTGTAACTTTGCCTGTCTGCTGTCTGTCATTAAAACATGTGAAAGGATATTTTTTATATCCTGCCCTGACTTTAAAATGACTATATTTAAGGGCTTCATATTATCTAACTTGAAAATATCACGTCCCATTAAGAAGATATACTCTACACAATTATTTTAATAAGTGGAATTTAAAAGCACATCCAACCTCTGATTCTTTAGTTCAGTAATAAAGAACAGTGTAACAAAGAGGTGCAAGACATTTTAGTTACAAAGCCTGAAACACCTCAGTACTTTCCCACCTCCTCTACCCTGTTTGTGGCACTCAAATTCAAATTAGCATGTGTGTCACTTGATATAAATTACCAATGTAGCAGAGTAGTATAGGCTAACTTTGCAGTTCAAATAGCAAAAAAACTTAAGGGAGATGGACGTTTCAAATGCAGTTTGAACAGGAAAAATCTGTTCAGCCACTGTGGAGATATCAATGTCTAAAGTCAAGAAAACTAGCTTGCCTGAAATTTTGAAAACATAGGTTTTAAGAGGCATAACATCCCTGTTACTATCCCTTTTTGTCAAACTGGCCTCCATCGCGGGGGCTGTGTTTGGCCCATTTTTGGCTGTGGGAGTTTCCACTCCTGGCAGAGTCAGCTAGGTTAGGACTGCTAGCTGCATTGTATGGGAAAGTAATGTAGTTTTTAGCAAACTTTACTCAAACAGGATTTTTTTGGGGACTTTGTTAGTGGTTAATTAATGCACACTTGATGTGCTGATGAGGTGTATGCTAAAATGAAGGAACATGTCACCCAGTGCATCAGTGTGTGTTTCTGGACAACAATGGATGGAATAAAATATACCTGGCTTTATGTACATAGGCAACACTTGAAATAAATGAATTGTTGGTTTTGGTTATTTCATGGGTTTTGTTAACAGTAAGAAAAATATGGAGTTTTACCAAATTGATACTTTAAGCCAAAACAGCCAATACCAAACCTGACAGACTTTGCCTTGTGATGTATCTTCTCTTCACGGTTTCTGTTGAACCTCCACTCTAATTAGCCAGCTTGCTTGCCTCTAATTTGAAAATATGACTTTATTTCTGGAGCCAATTACAGGCCAATGTAACTGAAATAGAGGGGCAATCTTGAACAGTCTTGCTGTACTCCCTCCCAGCTGCTTTAATAGAAAACCCTCTTAATGTAGCAGCACAAGTGTTACAGGCTGGCGTAGCTCAGCTCAGCCTCCACAGCTGTCACCGCAGGGATCTATTTGATTTCTGTGAGCTCCGCCTCTCCGCGGCTTCCAGCTGCACTAATGACATGACTTGGTGTCAAAGGTATTTGATAGCCAGGGAGGAGACACTTGGAGTGGGGAAACTCATTTCATTTAGCCAACAGTGCCACTACAGTAGCTGGTGTAGTTTTCAACACCCTGCTCATAGACACTTTTCTGAAAAAGCCTAAAACAGAGGGATTGACATGTGAATGAAAACACACACCAGTGTCTTTATTCTGTAATTTCTTCAGCTAGAGAAAACAGAAATAATGACTCCCTTTTTCACGCTTTGAACATTGTAAAGAATGATTCACCCACACAAGATATATTACAAATTACAAATTGCTTTTCAAAATTCTATGCATCAAAAAGACATTTCCGGTTCAAATCAGACATGCAGCCTATTTGGCCATGAGCCTGGAAAGAAAATAGATATTGGAAATCGCACCCCAGCTGCTATTTGTAATTATGCATTTTTGAAATCCAAGAGCAGAAAATTGAGACAGGATTGTGGCGTGAGGGGGTGTTTGTAATTGATATAATGGAGCTAGGGGAAGAGCTTTGAAATAGGAGCTTTAGCGAGGAGAGCAGAAAAAAGTCTTTGTGAAACTGCTGCACAGGCTCTTTGTCTACATGAGCAGAGGCAACACAAAGCGCCGCTGATCTGAGTTACAGCATTATTTTGTAAGGATTTAAGAGACTGGATTCCCCGACAATATTGGCCCTCTAACTCTGCGCCTCAGAACAAACAGGTGCTGTGTTGTTCAGCATCCGCGGAGGTTTAATAGATAGTATTAATGAATGTCTCCTTGTTTCAGAACATCTTGGGATTACCACCTTTCTAAAACAACAACTAAATCTTTCAGATGAAAAACCATACAGTCAGTCTGTTTCCAGTTTCCACTCTTTCAGAGTGATGCTCTCAGATCTTAAATACTGTCATACTTTCAGATAATTGAAGTTGTGTGATGTTTGATGATGGATCAATTATTTCTTCCCATGTGATTTGGGAGAAGCAAAAGCTACAAGTGCACTTGAGCAAAAGATGATGAAAAGGATTTTAAAAAATAATAATTTTCTGCTCCTTTTCGTGTGAAATAATGGATACCTTGCATTGTCACAATACAGGTGGTACTGGTAAAATGATTTGTGGTTAGGTCTACTAACAGGCAACCACCACACTATCCTTTCTTCCTCTCTGCTGTCTTTCTCCTTGGCATCTGTCCTAAGTTCTCTGACAGGCAGCGTAACATAAGACTGGCCTCGGTGCAAATATTTTTCTTGTGCCCCAAAAAGCATGTTCATGTACATACGTGCGTACAGACCTTAAGTACAGACACACAGCGACTCCTGGTCGTAGCACACCTGCAGCCTTTGTTCAGCACCACGGACAGCAGCCAAAGTGCCAAACACAAATCTTACAGCTTACCACTATCAAACAACCAAAATAGCTTTAGCCAGCCTTAAGTAACAGATCAACACAAAGGAGCTCAAACAGTATGTCAATAACCACAGAACAAATAGCAATCAGCATCTCATCACAATCCACATGGCAATCGTCGCTTTCCCTCATGGGCCCTTGTAGTCAGCTGGGCCCCGGTGTACCGTTGATACCTATGCAACTGATCCAGCCCTGTTAATGTTTGGCTAACTAACCAAAATGACAAATTACAACCAGTAATACTGAACAATTTGGGAAATCGTGTGCTTCGTGGTCAAGGTTAATTTAAAAAAAACAGTTGTTAATTTTGCAGGTCTGTAACAGAACGTGAACTCTTGTATCCTGCATGAAGTTTGATACCTTAACACACCCATCCACACCTCAACCTCCTCTTCTTTCTGCACAGTACTTCTGGCATTGTACGGTAATCATGAGGTGATTGTTACTGCCCCGTGTAGACGATGAGGAAAACGCACTCACTACCACTGCAGTTCTCACCAAACATAGTTGCCATAGGAGTTTTCCAAGCTCTATTTAAAGGGCAATAATAAGCCCATTAAGGCTTGGCCCGCCAGCAAAAGCATTTCTTCAAACAATATTTTTTGGTTTGACAAGAGAGGAGACTTCAGGGACCGCTTATTACAGTCCTGCCACAACCACAGATTCTTTTTTGTGCCAATACATTTTATTAATTGATTGCTTTCGGGATGCAAAGGGAACTTCAACAAATATAATAAAAATGCCTGTTAAATACCCCCAACTCCACCTCAGAGGAAAGAGCATGGTCAAAACATGCAAGCATGGTATGGTAGGGTGGCAGCCCTTATTACAACTACTGTTCCCGAGTTGTCTTATAAAACTAAAATACATTGACACCTAATCATGTTTTGCAGAGGAGCATAAGCACCTGTATACTCTTTTTCTGTCAGGTTGAAGCACCTCGAGTTATGTGATCTGTTGTGTTGGTGCTTGGCTGTTTAACTTGTTATTCAGCAAACTAATTTAAAGGAAAAACAGCAAGTAGGGCTTTTTGGCCCTGCTTGAAAAAAAACAACAACTAATTATCTTAAATGCACTTACGAATATATTGATTAGCTTGTTGAAATGAAGTGTAGGGATGGAGAGATCAATGAAGGTCCGGACAGAGATGAAAAAAGGGACACACGTGAGGGGATAAAACGGTGGTCGACTGGGGATCGAGACCAGACAAAAGTTGAGGACCACCTTGGGGGCTGATGCTCAGGCTGGGTGAAACACTTTGTTAATGAGGCCTCATCAACAAAGTCTTTCACCGTTAGGCATGTCATGACTCCCCAGACTCTTAAACCCAGTGTAACGTTAACTAAACAAAATTTTTATGTTGTATAATCAACAATAAACCTGCAACCTTTTGTTCTAACTTACAGAGCGCAACCATGTAGCCTAATGTACAATGCATCTACAATTAATGAGAGCTTTTAAACTACTGTAAGTCAACAAACCCTGTTGATTTTCTTTCCCAGTGTAAAGTTAACTAAATAAAACTGTAAAGTTACATGGTCAACAATAAAGCTGTAACCTGTTTTTAACTTGTAGAGCACAACCATGTAATGTACAATGCAATCAATTACAGCTTAAACTACTGTAACGTTATAGCCTAACTAAATAAAACTTTAAGGTTATATGAATCAAAGGTTGATCAGAAATAGCCTAAACCTGCAACCTCTTTCCAGCCAACAATAATAATTAACGAGATGTCAGCCAGCGGGACGTAAATGATTAATTGACCACCACAAGTTTGGCAAGTAAACAAACGCTCATTCATCTTTTCATAACGAACGACAGTCGGAGTTTACCTCTCGTAGGTCGTAGTTGAGGCAAGATGCAAGCTAACGTTAGCTGGCCAATGCTGAGCTGGTGGTGTTTACTCACCACAGGTTACTAACCTATTTGCATTTAGCGCCTCTCTGTTTAGGTCTTGTTGAATGAAGTTTTAAAGCCAAAGTTTATGATGAATGGCTCAGCAGCTGCAGCCGGTGTTTGTTGTCCTCTCTCATGTGCGGCCGCGCAGCAGATGCTACGTGTTACATAGGCAGGTTATAACAGAGGGAGGGAATAACAGCACGCTCATCAGACGTTTCCTAAAAAATAAACATTGTTCACGAGTCCCGCGCCTCGAGTCCGAGTTGAGTCTGAAGACTTTTGAGGACGAGTCTCAAGTCGAGTCTGAAGTCACTGTGTGTGCGACTTAAGTCGCACTCGAGTCCGAGTCTCTAACTTGAGTCCCTATCTCTGCCCCCCCACCCCAGAGGTTCTGTAATGAAAGAGAGAAAAAACGGTTAAAGAGTGAAGAAGTCTTGGATTTTGTTCCTGAACTTAGTTTATAATCATTTAATCATCATCTTTTTTATGTATCTTGTTCAGATTTTAACAGCTATAAGGCTCAGGACAGAATCCAGTCTCTAAGAATGAATAATGTGATGTTGACAGTGCCGTGTTTTATCTCAGTTAGACGTGCTTTAGATAACAAACACCTCAGAGCTCCGGTCTAGTCTTAAAGCCCCAAATCTGTAATTGAAGTATGGTGCCACCTGTTAGGCCACAGTCTCCTCCTCCTGGCTTTGTTTGGGTATCAGCTTGTTTGTCTAAAGACATTTTTAAGGCTCAAATTGATCACTTGAGCTTTTCAAACTGCAGTATGAAAGCGTGTTATCCTCAGTAGCGGCATAGCACAAAAATCTGGACCGTGTACATGTGCAGCCTCTGTGGGCCTCCTTCCCTTTTTAATAAATCCATTGCCACTATGGGTGTAATCACACGTCCTCTGGGGGGCTCTAAGCAATGTACGGCATTGGATGAATAAAAGCAGAATATTCAATGTATCAAATTAAAATAATCATGAAGGTCAGCCATTGTTCTTGTGGAAAAATAATGGCAGCACAGAAAGACAGGGAGAGGGAGAGGCAGTGGCAGACAGGGACATCATGCTCTGGAGATACAAAAGATCAGGTGAGAAATTGCAATGTGAGACTAAAATACCTTGATAATATTAGTTTCAAGCTAGGCCTACATGTCAGCAGTAAACATGACTTGCAATAAAAGCAGAATATTCAAATTAAAATGATCATCAAGGCCACTCATTCTTCTAAATGACCTCTAAACACAATGTTTAAAGTCAGTAAACAGTAAACAATAGACCAAAAGAAATGGATGGGCAGCCACTATCTCAGAGAAATCACAGATTATTGGTTAAAATGTTAATTCAAACAGTCAGTGTAGTTGTCCAAAATATGTTCTTAGTGTGCAAATCTAAATATATAAATATCATAGAAGTGTGAGAAATGCATTTTTCATTATAAGGTTTTACAACATTATACATCATAAACAGTTTTTAAGTTGACATTATATACATTCAAAGCCATCAAAGTATTTACAGTATACTGCACACCATATCAAGTATGCAGTATACTTCAAAATACAAGAAAACTGAAGAAGACTTAAACCCTTTGTTTGTTGCAACATAAAAGTAGCATTATAAAGCTTAAAACCTCAAGACAATCTATGTGTATAGAAAAAATCTACAAGGTACTAAGGAAAAACGGTACAAAAAAGCTCTTCTAACTACAAGCAATGCAGTCGTTAATCAGTGACGACCAATATTAAACCACTCTGACTGCTGGCAAGTTGTGTTTACAAAATTCTTTCAACAGCTGCTTTCCACAATTTTACCCTGTTTCCCTTTCGCTCCTGTCTTTCTTTTCTCTTTTTGTAACCTAATTAAACTTTTTTGAAATACCATGATTTGCTTAAAATTCAGAATCAGCGCAATCAAAGTTTGAAGAGGATTTTTTTTTCATTCTCACCTTACTGGGGATATACCATGGTGCTTTTTAAATAAATATATGCCTCAATAATGTCCTTAAATTTAGTTTTGTTTGATTTTCTGTTTAGATTCATGACAAATGAGCGCCCTTGAACTTTTTCGCTTTTTGTCAGCTCAGCCATAGCTCTGAAAATTATGTCAATCCTCCTCCCCCTCCTCCTCCTTCTTTTTTTTTAAAGTAAGAAAAGTGTCGATATTTTGACAACATGTTGTGTGTGCGCAAATTCTGGAAAAGATGTAAATAGCATAAGGGGGAGATGCCAGCCATCCCTCCCCTCCTCCAGCTTGTCCATCAGTCACATCCTCTTCCCACACCAGCCTCCAACATCACTCAACCTAATCTCCATCTTAGACAACACCTCCCACCCTCTGAGGCTACATAATGTTTCCTGCTGCACCGCCTGCACTGTATCTGTACAAACCACACACACACACTGCCATCACAATTTAGTGTTTTGGGTTCATCTGTGAGCCAAAGAGGTAACCAATTTCTGGTCTCTGTACAATATTCTGAATTTATTTGTACCTCTTTTCCACTTCACCTAAAAAGGATGGTGCCAGTAATGAAAACATGTCAGTTTTTATTTCTTGATTTAATTTGTTGGGTTTTTTTAAAAACTTTTGTTCTGAGCAAATTCATGCTCAACTCTAATTAAATCTCATTTGAAAACATCTGGTTTTAGACTTTTATTTTCCTCGAGTTTTTCTTCTGTCTCACTCTGTACTCATATTAGATAGTTTTCATTTTAGTTGTTAACTATTTTTTTTCATATTTTATTTCAATCTGATCTCTGCATTTCTTGTATGTTGTGTCTTTTTGTAAATCACTGTGTACCTTGTATATAAAAAGTGCCAAGATGTTCATTTGCAATATATATATATAAGTTGTGGTCATTTCTGATAAATGTTTCACTGCAGCAATGGTGTATTTGGTGTTTAATGTGTGTGAAATAAAAAAACTCACTGACTGTAAGTTCAGTATTTAGTTTCAGTACAACTACCGAGTCATCCTGTTTCATTGTTTGCAGCTACTTAAACTGCTGCTGCAGATAATTGTTGCTCAGTCAGTTCATGTATTTCTACTCAGAGCTCCAGAACTGAAGTTTTGTTGCTTTTGTCCAAGTTCAAAAATCAGTTTGCTCAGATTCTTCTTGTGTGATATTAAAATAAGACTGCGGCAGCCGAGTAATTAAAGTTTTTTTTCCTATCTTATCTTTCTCTGTATTTCGACAGAGAAAAATTTGATTTTAATGTGGATGGTAAATGCAATCTGCCTTCATAATTCATCATTCATATCACGACGCAGTGTTGATGCAGTGAATACTAATGACAGTTATGAAAATGCACCTTTATGTAGGTAAATTAGATTTTCATCTTAACGCTTGATGCTTTTCAGCTTCACAAAGATCTTTTTTGAGTTTTTCTACATTCATTCTAATGAACATAATGCCTACAGAGCATTCTTGTTCTATACACTGAATTTAAATCAGTTGTTTGATATTTTGGGATATATACTTATTGGCTTTCTTGCAGAGAGTTAGATAAGATTGATGCCACATTCATGTTTAATATGAAGCTAGAGCCAGCAGCCGGTTAACATAGCTTAGCATAAATACTGTAAACAGGTAAACTAATTGACACTTTATCAAGTTAGTGTAATACATAAGAAGCATTACATACTGGAATATTTCTTAGGTTAGAAATAAAGTTCTGGCAAAGAAATGTTCTCAAAAAACCCACAACCTGCTATTTTATGCTTATTTTTTGGATTATACACAGAATAATGTATAAATTAGTGAGCTTTAGTGGTGCTGGCATAATTTTTTACCTTTGATAACAGGAGACTGTCCTCCCGAGTCAACAGATAATGTTAACAAACTCCACGTAACCTCCCCCTACGTAGAGTTTGTCAAGTTGTCGAGTTGTTTGGTGGATGGATGAATGTATGGGTCAACAACACATCTGACTTTAACATTGCTGCTTGCTACTAGTTTCCAAATGACAGTCAATGTGTACTTTAAAGCATCACCACAATCATTCCCAAAACCTAATCATGTGTTTATTGTTGTACATGTCAACAATGTTCCCCTTAAATTAAGTAGCCTATTTTTAACCCGAATCGCAATGTTTCTCTAAACCTAACCAAAATAGATTTAATTTTCAGCTGTGGAAGTCACCGACAAATGATGTCGTCCTGCCGATAAGGACTTCACAGACAAATGAATTGTTGTGTTGTTTAATTTGGACATTTTTAAGTTGAACAGAGCCACGCTAGCTGTCCAAGTTGCTGGCAGTAGCTACATATTTAGCGTACAGGCACGAGTGGCACCTATCTTCAAGAAAGTTAACTGCAAAGTGAGGCTGCAACAGAGCGCAGTGCCTCATCCCAAATAGGTGACATATTAGACGTTTACTTTAATTTCCCAAATCTATTTGGAGCTGGATTAGGATGGCTGGTACACTGAAACTTTACAGAGAAACACAAACACATCTTCCAACAGCAGTGACTGAGAGGTCTGTCCACAGAAACCTGGTAAACATCGGCAAGCTTTTTGGGGCACTAAACTCTGCAAATTACTCTCTCTTACTCCATGCTGGAGCTGCCAAAGTGCAAAAAATTACCTTGTTCAGAGTTGAAACAAATGTGCCCGGTAGTTTCATGAGCATTTTTGGCAAAGTTTGGAGATTTCATAATCAGCGTGTCCACCTGTGAGTTAAAACTGAAATTTCCATTTTGGGAAAAAGAATAATTTAGTTTGCTAAATAACATTAGTCAGAAACTGAGAGGCATATTCATGTTGTCTTAGCAACTTCATGTGTGCACAGGAGACACGCATACCTGCTTTTCTCATTAGATATTAAGACATGATGGCTAATAAAGCAGCACATACCTCCTGCATGTGTATTACTATTTACTGCACCACTTACACACTGTAGTCTGTGTCCTTGTCTAGAGCTAGACAGGATACGTTTAAGTTGAACTTTAAATAGCATTAAAATAAATTAGAGATGAAACAATTATATGATGAATACGAATTTCTGCAGCAGCAGAATCTTTTTGTTCTTTGAGATTTTGAAAAATAGAAAAATATTATTTATTTTGTAGTAAACAGATACTGGACTGGAAGCTATTTTTGTTAAGAAACATGCAAATACTTACATGAATCAACAATTGAATTTTGATATAATACATTTTCAGCAGTTCATGCATTCATTATTCTTATTCAATGCATCTGTTTCTTAGTGACCAGTCATTCTCTGGATACTCTGACAATACAAAAGTGTCACTGTCATAGAGCCTTTTTATAATTTCAGTGTTATCCAGTGTAATTCAACAAAAATATTTGTTTTATTTCTACTGAATAATATAAGTCATGACATGAAGGATAAGATAAAACAAAATGCATTTAAATTTCTATTTCACTTACCTGACAAAGCCTATTTAGTTCATTAATACCAACAAATCAACCTCTAGTTTCTAGATGTTGTAGAAAGATACCACACCTCAGTTTTCTCCAGGGTACATTAAATTTAATTTTCCCCAATTCATTACTATAAATTCTGATTATCAGTAATATAAAAGATATTCTTCTACAGTGTCTAAATCTTCTCATTTGGATTAAGAATCAGGATTGTGACCTGATTTATATATATAAGATGTATAGTTAAACAGAGCTACTCATACTCACTTACTGAGGATCTAGGCCTGCCTTAGTAAAGGCTGTGTGTCTCGTAGCACTGAGTGGTCTGTTGAAGTCTCAGGGGGGACGGATGCTGGACAGTAGTGTGAATGGCTGCAGACTCTTAGCGCTCGCACTCCTGCTGGGATCAGCTGTCAGTGACATTACCACAACACCAATGTCTCATTTAAAGGGACTGGGTTTCTATGATAAGCTTTGCCTTGTTTCAAATAACAGACCTTTACAGTTTTCCACTCATTTTTCCCTTTGTTCTTTCGCCTTTCTACAAAGAGCTGTAAGGCACCATTTGTGTGTGTCTCAGTAACACTTGTTGGATCATCATGTGCTGGGCTGGAATATACACCCACTTTAGCTCTGCTGTGCAGCAGAGGAGGCATCCTTGCATCTACTGGGTGTCCATGGGATAATTGGCACAGAACATCTTGTTATTGGCCCCTTTGTTGGCGCAACGCTGACTGTTATGAAGTGTTTCCCTGTGAAAAAAAAAATGATAATGTCCTCTTGCTCTGTCTGTGCTCAACCTTGACGGTGTCATGTGACTAGTCATTTCAATCCTCACTGGTTGTCATGCCAACAGTATATCTAGTCGTGCCAGTTCACTGGAGAGATGGGATGTTTGCGCTTCAGAGACAGCCAGGTGTACAGTAGGTCAGAGTGAACGCTTTGGTTTGGCTTGTACACTCTTAAAATACATTTATATATATTTTTGTGCTTTGTACTCTGTAATGATACAAAATCTTTCATAGTTCATGATCTGGTGTACATTTACATGCCTGCTGTCCAGACTAGACATATCTGTAAATCAGCAATTAATCATGTATGCATTTGTTGTGATTTGGCTGCTACCTTGGCCAGGTCTCTCTTGTAAAAGAGATTCTGAATCTCAATGGGACTTCCTGGTTAAATAAAGGTTAAATAATTTTTTTTTAAAAATTGTAAATTCTTCATTTGTATTCCTGATTGTTCAACTCCTGTTTCCACTTCAAGTTTTCTGATAATTCCCTCAGGAAGTGATGGGATTTACCATTTCTCCCAATTCCTAATTCACCTTATAGTTGTTGTTTTTTTCCTTATGAAATGTTATCTTGTGTAAGAAATGCATTATTGTTGAAATGAACATCTTCGCCTTTTGCCATTAAGCTAATGTCATCTTTATTACTTTAGGGGTCAAGAGGGGATTAACAAGTTTCAGAACCTTTACCTTTGCTTCCTCGCAGTCCTCTAAAGACTATTAGCCCCTTAACATCCATTTTTCTCCTTTTATTTCCCCCAAAGTACCTTTAAAGACCCGAAAAACTTGGATTAAAATATTATCTTAAAAAGTTATGCTCTTTGAAATCAAATATTCATGACTTAAATAAAGAAGACGTTGTATTCATGATAAAGAGTTTAACACTCAAAATATGGGTGTTATTTGTTTGTTGACAGAAGGCCTACTGACAGTGATTTTGATTCAAATGTTCCTAGCTTAAAGTGGTCCAACCTTGGCAGAAATGTATGCTCATGCTCATAGCATCCTTTTTAGTCCACGCTGGGATTTTAGCAAATGAGCTTACCCCACATTTCCCTGAAGATTCATGATGTTTACAATGAGTAGCATATTTTAAACTCGAAAATCCACGTTTTAATGACTGTCAATTAATCACACTAAAGTTCAGCCTGACATATTTACTGTCTTTGAATACATTTGGATCTCCAGTAAACTTTAAAATGGCATTAAAATAAAGATCAATGAGTTGAACTGCTCACAACTGATATGCAGCCTTTGATGAAGAGACGTGATTGTAGACATTGCTTGGCTATAAAGTGTCACACAATGTTTGGGGACCATTGCATTTTGAGCTCTGATGCATTTTAGCAGTTAAAAACTTTTTTATTTAGATACTTCTCATTTTTGTTTACCCCTATGTGGTGATTTTACAAACAACAAGATCGAGTGAAACTAAAATAAATAAATTATTTTATGCTTGTTTTAGTCTGATAGAGGTTATATAATTTCATATGAACAAAAGGGGGGTTCATTTTTGTTCTTATGGGGTTGTGTATGATAGTCACCATGGGAGCAATAGCTGCAGATATTTGGTCATTATTTCATTCAGATACCTTTTTCTTTTGTCTGTCATTAAATGTTTGTCGTGATCTAATAATAAAGGTGATTCAATGTTAGAAGCCTCTAGGCTTAAATTTGATTTGCTTTTAAAATTCTGAATCACACTCAGCTTGTATATAGTAGTAAGATTTAACAAGTTGGAGCCTCAGGCATTCCCAGTCCAGATGGGATACGTAGTCCCTCCAGTGTGTACTGGGTCGGCCCTGAGGTCTCCTCTAAGTCAGTCTTACCCAGAGCACCTCCAGACAGGAGGCACCCAGCAGGCATCCTCACCAGCTGTCCTGCTTATATCTGTTCGCCACCGCAGCCTGACACAAAGCTTGCGTGACAGGCAGGCAGGCAGTCAGTCTGGATGGGACAGGCCTCTTTGTTCTAGGAGGATTGTGAACTCCGACTCCGGGAGGTGGTGATCCCCATCTGAACTGTGTCAAGCTGAAATGCAAACTGCTTCAGTGCACTGAGAGGATTATGGCCCAGTGAAGCCAGGAGGACAAAATATCAGCAGAGAGGCCACCTGCATGTCATTAAACCTTCACATCCCCACTTCATGCCCTTTTATTAAAGGGATATCAGGAATGTTTCATAAAACAATTAATGAACAAAACAAGATGGAACATAAAACACACACTACAAAAAACAATGAATCTAATGCTATAAACAGAACACAAGCAAGAATCAGAACAACAAGATATGCACTTGAATTTACAAATGCAAAACAACACCTGTTACCACCATCAATTAGTAGAAAAAAAATCTCACCTCAAGGTCCATTTAGTAGTTGTTCTGGAGCTTTTGCTCATATTATATTATCTTCAGCAGCGATGGAGTTTGATCTGTTGTCATGAAAAGGTAGATGTTTACTCTTTTTTTTTTTAATTATGAGCAACTTACAAATAAAAATACTACATGTTGTCATACACATGTACTGCACTAGGCATATTAGACTGTATTGTACCGTCATTCTGCTGAAGCATTGCTTCTACTTTTAAAGGAATAGATATTTTGGGAATATGAATAAATATTCTTGCCAAGAGTTAGATGAGCAGATGTCTGTACGGGTGATATGAATACAGCCAGTAGCTGGTAGGCTTAGTTTACCATAAAGACTAGAATCAGGGGAAACAGCTGGCCAGTCTCTGTCCCGAAGTAAAAGAAACCCATGTAGTCGCACCTCTAAAACTCACAACAAGTTTCCGGTGCTCCCAACTAAGAAATAATCTGGCTGCTGTAAAACCACAACTGGTGATTTTTACGTCTCAGCTTTTGTTTGAAGCTATTCCTTTAAAACTGTGAACATTAATTTGCAGCTAAGAAATCATGCAATTCTGGGTTCACAAGATAAAGGGTTATTCTTAAAATTGCAACCTCTGATTCATTAAACACAGTCCTGTAACATACAGTATTCCTTCTGTGCCTTTAAAGTCCAGTTTGATTGTCATGCTTCTTTCATTAGGATTATAGGATCAGATGATGGAGGCGTGTATGCGATAGGGTGAAGTAGGTATGAACCTTTTTTGTCACTCCAGATTTTCAGCTTAGAGTGCAGCACGTTCACCCACATTAGTCGTTCTGACTTATGATCCATAAAATGTGTATGAGAGTGCTTGCAAAGGCAGTATCATCACTCCACATACAGCAGCAGAGAGCTGCGGTGTTCATCCATGTGAGACGTCCCAACTTGATTGCATTTCGCACAGGTTTAGCAGGAAGAGAAAGATAAACAAATGCTGATTTGCCTTTTTTCCTGCTTGCAGTGCATTTTGTTTCTTACTTCAGTGCCAAAATGCCTCTTTCCAACATCCACTTTGACTTATTACTTTAGGATAAATGAAACAACATACACTATATTCATGGATATCACAGACCAAATGAATATACTAAATACATGTACACAGTGAACAACACATCAGACAGGTTGACAGTATTTTTCCCTGTATATTTCCTTACATGTACTGTATGTTTTTGTAATGAATTTTGCTTGCAAATCACATGTAATTAAAATATTGATCTGATAATGGTGCCAAATGAAAGGTCAAGGGATAGTAATATATTTCACTCAATACCCTGAGTTATAACCGAATGGTGGTGCTAGAAGAAAGGTCAGGGAATTGAGATATATTATCTGGGAACCGAGAATGTGCGTACAGAATCTTGAAGAGCAAAATTATAAACGGAACACTTTTGTTTTTGCCCCCATTCATAATGTGCTGAAGTCAAAGATCTAAGACTTTCTCCGTTATCATGCTGCAGCATGAGGTGATGGTCGTGGATGAATGGCACAACAATAGGCCTCAGGATCTCATCACGGTATATCTGTGAATTTAAAATGTCATCAATAATATGCACCTGTGATCGTTGTCCATACTTTCCATACTATAACCCCACCGCGACCATGGGCCACTCGGTCCACAACGTTGACATCAGCAAATCGTTCACCCACATGACGCCATACACGCTGTCTGCCATTTGCCATGTGTCCTGAACAGTGAAAACTGGGATTCATCCATGAAGAGAACACCTCTCCAAAGTGCCAGACACCATCGAACGTGAGCATTTGCCCAATCAAGTTGGTTACAACAATGAACTACAGTCAGGTCGAGACCCCGATGAGGACGACAAGCATGCAGATGAGCTTCCCTGAGACGGCAGCAGCTGTCCGGGTAGCTGGTCTCAGACAATTTTTGAGGTGAAGATGCAGGATATGGAGGTCCTGGGCTGGTGTGGTTACATGTGGTCTGCGGTTGTGAGGCTGGTTGGATGTACTGCCAAATTCTCTGAAACGCCTTTGGAGACGGTTTATGGTAGAGAAATGAACATTCAATTCACGGGCAACAGCTCTGGTGGACATTCCTGCAGTTAGCATGCCAATATCACGCTCCCTCAAAACCTGCGAGATCTGTGGCATTGTGCTGTGTGATGAAGCTGCACATTTTCAAGTGGCCTTTTATTTTGTCCAGCCTAAGGCATACCTGTGCAATACCCATGCTGTCTGATCAGCATCTTGATAAGCCACATCTATCTCGGCAAAAGAGAAGTGCTCACTGACACAGATTTTGACAGATTTGTGAACAATATTTGAGAGAAATAGGCCTTTTGTGTATGAATATCTGTTGAAGATTTCTTTAGCAGTCCTTCCAATAGTTGTTTATTGGAGCTATTTCAGTATGAAGTGGTGGACTGACCATATTTAATAATGTGAAAAATTATTTCAACACAGACAATTATTTCAGTGTAAACTGTAAGCATACTTACTCTACTATAAAGGACAATGCATTACCAGATTTTTCTTTAAAATCTCTCATTGGCAATTTATCAAAATAAAAATGTGTAGGTTAGGATACAGTAATCCCTACCAATAAAACTGTCTTTAAACCTTTTGTAAATTTACCTTGTACCTTGTAATACAGACTTAACAGGGTTGTAAAGTCTTATTTGAGTCATTATATGATGACAGTTACCTGTCAACCTTCTGTTGTGTTCTGTTTTTTTGTTTCATTTTGTTTTTTTGAAGTAAGGTTGTTTGATTTGTACATGAAAAAGTGTCTTCAAACACAAAATAATAATCAATAAAAGCATAAGTAAACCCAGAATTTGACTGACAGTGAAATTACAGAGGCTTTTAAGGGGAAGGGCTCACAATGAAAACATCCATCTAACAATAATTTGATACAGAACTAGGTGACGCCTCTTCTCCAGCCACAATAGACACAATAGATGAGATTCATCAGATAACCCCTAACTACTGTTATAACACTAATCAATTCATCACAATTGCTTATAATTATTCATTGTTTAGCATAATTGAGAAAAAGTTCAGTATGGTTGTCGTAGAAGAGGAGTAAACTATAATTTGTCATGAACCAGGTCAGGTGCAGCAGTAGCTCATAGCATAACACACAGACTTTATCTAGATTGTGTCTATTTATGGAAGCAGCAGACAACAGCTCATTCATCTCTATAGTTTTCTCAGTGTTTCACACAGAATTATGAGCAAGTGCCACATGTGAAAAATGAGCTCTACGTAGTTGCATTGCTTAGTGGCAAAAAGACAAAGGTACCTGCTTATGTGGCCTATATTGACTGACTCATACAGACGCCATGTGATAACCTTAATCACTAGTTTAGTCTATTTAGTAAAAGCATGAGCAACTGAACTCTCATGTTTCTTCAAGATTCAGATCAAGGGAATACCTGTGGGAACCAAAGCTTAGGTGAATGCAAGAATTCAAGACAGATCTGGTTTATTCAACCTTATAGCTGGCCTCTCCATGTGAGATTGTTTACTGATATATTATTGAGGTATCTGGGAAATTCTGGCTCGGAATCTGCGAGCCAGAGCTTCTTCCTGAAAAAGCCTTTAATGTAGAACAACCTGCAGGCAAGAGGCAGGATATTAAGGTGGTGCAAAATGCATTATGAGTCCTGAGTGAACTTCTATCATACACTGATCCAGCATCACTGTAATGTGAATCTTGTGAGGCAAGGAAGCACTTAGCACTTCATGATTTTTTTTAATACAGTCGTCTATGGTTTAACCTGGCGCTCCTGAATTGGGTCTATTCGGTAATCCTTCACTAACATGTCCTTCCTATGAGGTCACTGAAGCAACTAGCTTTAACTAAACCTTCAAAAATAACTGCCCATTGACTTTGCTTTATTCATATGTAGGCCTATACACAGAGAAATCTATGTGTGTTTCAAAGTTTGTTAATTTGTAGTATCCATGTAGGTTGGAATACGTGGGATACATTTAAAAGCTAACCTAATCTTGACCAACATTGGTCCTTTAGTCTAACAGTTTTGCAGACGATATTCAAATTTATTTACCCCTGAATGTAAAAACAAAGGGCTCACTACAGCCCCTGCTTGACTGTATGACGGACATCAAAACGTGGATGAACCTAAATTTCCTCAACCTAAACGGAGACAAGACAGAGATCATAGTGTTTGGACATCCTGAACTGCTTGATGTGGATTCTCTTGGCCCTTTAACCTTAAACAACCGCTCAACTGTGAGGAGTCTTGGTGTTCTATTGGATAGTGCATTTAAATTTGATAAACAGGTATCCACCACTGTTAGATCCTGCTTTTTCCAGTTGAGAACTATAGCCAAGGTAAAGGCCTATCTCCCTCCTAACGATTTGGAGAGGGTGATTAATGCCTTTATAACTTCTTGCCTTGACTACTGTAACTCCTTACATGTGGGCTTAGACAAGTCATCTATTCAGCGCCTGCAGTCAGTACAAAATGCTGCTGCCCGCCTCCTGACAGGAAAAAGAAGAGAGACCACATCACACCTGTGTTGCACTCTCTCCATAGGCTTCCCGTTCATTACAGGATTGATTTTAAAATCTTGCGTTTAACTTTTAAATGCCTCAATGGATTGGCTCCATTGTATTTTTAACAGAGCTTCTTCACGTTCACACTCCAGCTAGAGTGCTGAGATCCACCAATCTCCTCCTCCTAGATGTGCCCAGAAGCAGACTTAAACGCAGAGGCGATCGAGCTTTTAGTGTAGCTGCCCCTAACCTGAGGAACACCCTGCCAGTCCAGATCAGAACCGCCCCAACTCGCGAACGCTTAAATCACTGTTAAAAACACATCTATTTTCTTTGGCATTTCCTTTGAGTTAAGTCTGTCATAATTCTTGGCAATTTTAATATCACTATATATTGTATACTGTATACTATAATGTTTTATTGTTGTAGTTTTACTTTGTAAGTGTCTTGTTGTTGTATTTAAACCTGTGAAGCACCTTGGTCAACCTTGGTTGTTTTAAGTGTGCTATATAAATAAAGTTGATATTGATATTGACATTGATAACATTATTACTTTTTGTAATTTCATGTATGTTTAGTTTTTGTGAAATGTAATTTAAAGTCTTTTCAGTTAGCATCACTATTAAGTAGCATTTTGATCAAGTGTCAAGTTAGATCTGATGACTGTATTCCATACCTTTGTAACTCTTCAATCAAAATGGAGAAAGCTAAGAATTATTCTTACAGTTCGCTAGTTAGGCAACAGTTACACCTGGCAGTTACTGTGTAATTATTTAGTAACAATAACCTCAATAAAAATATACGCTACCTTTAATTCTATCAGTTAGTTAGTTTAGTTAGGCGAGAGTTACACCCGGCAGTTACTAGGTACAAATAATCAGTAACAGTAACCTCTGTAAAAACTATAGCAGGCTAACATTAATTATGTCAGTTAGCTAGTTTAGTTAGGCAATAGTAACACCCGGCAGTTACTAGTAAATATTTAGTAACAATAACCACTATAAAAACTATAGCAAGCTAACATTAATTCTGTCAGTTAGCTAATTTATTTAGGAAATAGTTACACCTGGAAGTTACTAGTAAATATTTAGTAGCAATAACCTCTATAAAAACTACAGCAAGATAAATTTAAATCTGTCAGTTAGCTAGTTTAGTTAAGCAACAGTTACACCTGACAGTTACTAGTGAATATGTAGTAACAATAACCTCTATAAAAACTATCGCAAGCTAACGTTAACTCTATCAGTTAGTTAGTTTAGTTAGGCGAGAGTTACACCCAGCAGTTACTAGGTATAAATATTCAGTAACAGTAACCTCTGTAAAAACTATAGCAAGCTAAAATTAATTATGTCAGTGAGCAAGTTTATTTAGGCAATAGTAACACCCGGCAGTTACTAGTAAATATTTAGTAACAATAACCTCTATAAAAACTATAGCAACCTAACATTAATTCTGTCAGTTAGCTAGTTTAGTTACACAACAGTTACACCTGGCAGTTACTAGGTGTAAATATTTAGTAACAATTACCTTTATAGCCTAAATACCTACAGAGGTGTCATTTACACCGGGGACACCGGATATGTCCACTTTTTGAAACGGCTAATTTTTGTCCTCATCACTTTTTAAAAGCATAATTTGTTAAAAATGTTCTGAAAAATAGCATGCAACAAGAAATGCAGTCAAATGAAAATGCTTTTATTTGTACAATAACAAAACATGAAATGCAATAAAAATAAATAAAAAATATAAAAAAGGCATATAGAAGAAACAAATGTGCATTGTCCAAAAAGTAAAAAAAGTTGCTAAAATAAAACCCCTACTGATTATAAAACGATCCAAAAGCATGTATGTGTCGATTATTAGGCCTAACTCTAACAAATACATCTTGTTTCTAGAACATTAAAAAAAAATTCAGAATCAAAACAACGAGACAGTTTAACTTAACATCTAAATATTTCATACCCATCCCACCCATATACTGAAGACTGGAGTTTTATCATCTAAGCCCTTATATCTCAACCACTTGCACACAGAGTGAGAGCCTGTCACTTAGTTAACTATAGGCCACAGTTGGACCTGGCAGTTACTACTACAACTATGTTCTAACTGACAAACAGCTGGTGCGAGGGCTCCTGAAATTTAATGTTGACATATGTGACTTAATACAGTGATATTGGTGACATGTTCGGAAATTAATTTTTGTTTGATTATGGAGGTAATTTTCTATCTTTGCATATTAATATGCTCCAATAGTAATAAAGTGTTCCAAACAGACCTAAACTGGGGAATCTGACATTTAGCGCTGATCATTTAGCAGTTAGACTAATTACAACTGGAATACAGATAAGATAAGACTTCCTTCCTCTGACTGCAAAACTGCAGACCCCCCGAGCACATTTCTCTGATCCATGGACTCAAAGTGAGTCACTGGAGGACAAAATGTTATGTACCACAACTGAAACGCAGATGGCCATGAGCTTTGCTTGAGCCATCACTCATTGCTCACTCACAGGTTAGCATGCCAATGTGGGAAATTATTTTCTTGCTAATTTTATTACCAAGCAAGTCATAAAAACTGTCACAGTACACTAGTCAGTTTGGCAAGCCACCTTGCTGCCTAAAGTCTAAATGTTCCATGTAGTGCATAATACAAATTCTCAGTTGCTGGAAGCAGAATATAAATAAGCTTATGAAATTCATATAGTGTTTTTCATTTTTGCTGGAATATTTACTATTTGCTATATCAGTTTCTTTATGTTTAGAGTATGACTGATGTGTCATTCTACACCATGCATGCAGCTGTTTTATGGTAGATGTAAGTTATATTTATAGGCACTGCATGTCTAAGCAAACATAAAAGACAATCAATTACTTTGCCCATGGGTGACAGGGAGGATTGTGGGTATCTAGGCTTCAGAGACATTGGTCTCACAGAGACATATTTGGCTGCTGCCAGCTGTCAATCAAATGGATGTGAATTCTTAATTATGCATTCTGTAGAAATTACAAAGAAAAAACTGCACATTTCAGCCTATTGTCAATATATAAATCAAGCTTACATGAAATCTACCAACGTAAAAATATACAGTATTATAAGAGCTGTTGATGTAGCCTACCTTCCATTTCTGGGACCTATTTTGGTATAGTAATGTTAGTCAGTTGGCCGGTCATTCAGCACAGCACTTGACTCAAAAATCTCAACAGCTAGGATGGAATGCCATGAAATTGTCCTAATTATTGTGGTGATCCCCATCCAGTGCACTCAGCAGGTCAAAATGTTGTTCAAGATGTACTTAATGAAATGGCACAAACTTAGATACATTCATGTCTCCCACACGATGAATTGTAAATCTTCAGCGATCCCCTGAGCCTGTAGGACCATCAGATCAACATTTCAATTTGTTCAACACTTTGATTTATGAAAAACTGATTAGAACTCCATCAGCCTCAGCTGTACTTGATGGCGAACATGGTAAATATTATACCTACTAGACATCAACATGGTAGCATTGCAGCCATGCTGATATTTGCATTTCAAAGCACCGCTGTGCGCTTACCGAGCCGCTAGCATGGCTGTAGACTTTTAGAGTAATTACTACATTGTTTATTGTTTAGTGACTTAAAGCTTAAATGATAACACCTTTTGGGGTCATTCTTCTATTAAGATGTAAGCAATTTTACAAGGACACATAATATTCAGAGAAATCCAACATGGTTGCAGATATATGGATTTCTTCAAGAAAATATTCCCTCTATAAATGTAGCAGCAATTATACAATGTTTGGCTTATACAAGACTACTTTCATTCCCATGAAGATAACTACATAAAACAGCTTCATGAAACATTTGTAGATATTCCCAGAAACATATGAAACGAAACCCGGAAGTCAACATGCAATGTTGAAGGTACAAATGATGAAAACGTTAGCTGCAACACATGATCAAAACATTATTCCAGGAATGCACTGAAACATCACACACAGGTGCTCTCCACCAGTGAAAGTGCAGCCTCCTGCACTTTCACTGGTGGAGATCATTACTTCAAGCTTCAAGCCCAGAAACCCTGAGCAGAGGAAGTAAACCGGTGTTTCCCTCCTCTCAGCCCTTTGATGTTTCCTACAACAAGGCATTGTTCTGTCAATTCCTTTGCTCAAGCTAATCAGTGATGAGGGATTTTATTTTGGGGCGCTGTAAGGTTTACTGTGCAGAGCTCAGCGTTTACCTATAGCCTAGTCCAGCAGATTATGACTGTAAATAATGTCTTCATTATTAGTTTGCCTAAAGATTGATGAGAATCAGCTTGGAAAAGATATACAAGTAACTCATCTGCTTAGACTGACAACATGCCAGCAGCCAAAAAAGAGAGATAAATCCACAGAAAATGAACTTGTAAGCTCCTCAACATCAATGCTTTTTGGACATTTCTGGTTTGCTGGCCACAAATGTCTTTTCATTTTGTGAAGTAGAACATTTTGTTCATTTTCAGACAGAGACAGCACTGGCTGAGCGATATTAATAATTACACCTGTAATGATGACAGAGTCATAGCCTCATTTTGGTCCTGACACAAGGTTTTCATGTTCTGTCTGCTGAGGCAATCTGTTGCTGCAAAATGTCCCATTAATGAATCTATTCTGATTTTATCTACGACAATGCAGCCACTCAACTGATGCCTCCTTGGCCTGTCCCACCAAGTCTGCCATTGTGTGAAGAAGAAGAGGAAGGAAAAGAACAACGTAAAATGTTTGCATGAATAGGACCAAATGAATAAATGGAAATTAAATCCTACATAATCAGTGAATTGATCCTGTTTTCATTAAGGCAAAGCAAAGTTCTCATCTTTTTTATTGTGATTCATGATCTGACTCGTTCATTTGGTGGTGTGTGATCTGATTGAATGTGCTAATAACTAGCTGGTAAATCCTGAGGACAATGGACATCAGGGGAACTGTGAAAAAAACAAACAATAAAATGTGTATGAATCATCTTGTGTTGTCACATCACCGGTCAACCGCTCTGAGTTTTATTTCTAAGTGTATAAATAAAGTATTTAGCTCCTAATATATTCTTTTGCATTTTCATCCAAATACAAACACTGACTCACTTTTATACACAAAATAGTTTTAAAATATCATGAAAGTAAACAACTTGATAGGTAAAAGGTAAAAATAACTTGGGGGGGTGGCCAGCTTCAGCCAACAGCAAAATGATGTCTGCTCTCTGTTCTTTGAGATTCTCAATTTAGTTTAATTATTCACACAATAAACAGGCATGCACTGACTATCAATGAAGTCTGCAACCTCTGTCTCCCTTTGAATGTCTCAGTGTGCTATTAAAAAGTTGCGTTGCAAATGCAGCTATTTGCTCCTGTGAAAATTGTCGTTTGTCATGAATTAGGAAGATAAGAAGGTTATTCTGTAACAATTCCAAGCTGTTCTTAATTTATTTGCCGTGTGCTTTGTGTTGTTTCTTTTTCAGAGCACATCGTCTGCTAAGAGGAGCTTTAGGAATTCAAATCAGATTCTTGTTTTATAAGCGTCCGCCGCCGCCACCACTGTCGTCTCCCTTGTTCCTATGCAGAGCACTTGACAGCTTCATGGGTTGGGCAGATGAAGCTATATGGAAACACGTGACTGGGCTTGTAGGAGCGAGGCTTCATAAGTGTGAATACACAGAGAAAAAGAGCGGAGACGCTGGAGCCAGCAGCAGCAGCAGCAGTAACCTGCATGCACTAAGCAGGAGCGCACTCCAAGAGGGACAAGACACATCTAGGCTTTAGACATCTGATAAACTTATGTCGCATATTTTGACAAAGAAATTGGTGACTTCCATGATAATGGTAGTTTTGTTCTAACACATGCACGCTGCTTGCCTCTCCTTTTATGTAATATCTGTGTGGTTGGATGATGTGCTTCTGACTTGGATTAACGCGCGGTGATAAAGGGACATTGTGCGCACTTGGAAAAGCATTATGTAAGGTAAGAACTTTTCTTCTGTGAAATGTTTAATTACCGCTTTTAACATTGTTTTCCCGCTTATACTAGTAGTTTAAATGTTTTGTGTCCCAGTAGGATCGGCCCTTTGTTCTTTTTTTATTATGTGGATTCCTGAATGCATTTGTGCTTTTTGAACCAGATTAGCGACAAATCTACACTTCTGCATCGGTTATTAGACTTTATAAAGAGCAATATTAAAATAACATTACAAATTCGGCATATATCTAAATAGTACAATGACATATAGCATATCCCGCTGTTAAATACCTCTTAACTGTTACATCAAATTACACTACCGAAATTTGAGCATGTATGTAGTTTGTAGGTTTAGAGGTAATTAGGGTGTAACTGTTTTGCAATAGTGTTCCAGTCTGTACAGGTGTAGAGGAATTGCATTCATTGTCTGCTTCTGCACCTCATAGAAAAAAAGAGTCGTTTTTTTTATTTTCAGCCTAATGTGTCTTGTAGTATGTTTTGAAAAGTAAGCACACACTGATAAATCGTTTTTATGCGTGTTGATATGTGCAGGGTGCATGATATAGTATTCATGCACCAGCTCTCAGAGATCAGATGTGGTTTATGCCTAAAGCCAGCAACTCTTTAAAATGTATAAACACACATACAGTTGTAAAAAACTGTCAGATTCCAAATATTTCAAAATATTTGGATTGCAAAATATTTGCATAATGTGAAGGTTATCTCCTCTTAAAATCATTTAAATTAAAGGTGTGGACTCAAGCATTGCACTGAGGCAGCTACTACGATCAAAATATGGACTGGATTAATTTTTAGGTTTTTAAAACATGTCTGAAATTTTTGTCATCAATTTGTAGGTTGTCCAGGCGTATTACACTGCAGTATTACCCTCAGACACAGCCATGAAATCTGTGCTGGAGGATGTGGCGGACACCACCTTCCGGACTATTACATCTGGTTTACAGTATCTGGGCTCCAACGATGCCAACTACGATGACCCCCTCAATGATGTAGACTTCAAGGGCAGTTTCTCTCTGCAGAAGCCCTTATCGGCTTTCCGCAGCAACTCCTTCCCAAACAAGGTACCTGCAGACGAGGAGCTCATCCTCAAGGGCATACCCTTGTATCCCACTAATGCTACAGACTTGTTTGGCAACAGAAGCACATTCAGAGATGAGACTAACAACATACAATGTGGGGAGAACTTCATGGACATGGAGTGTTTCATGATCCTGACCCCCAGCCAGCAGCTTGCTGTAGCTGTGATGTCTCTGACTCTGGGAACCTTCACGGTGCTGGAGAACCTGGTGGTGCTCTGCGTCATCTTTCAGTCCCGCACCCTCCGCTGCAGGCCGTCCTACCACTTCATTGGCAGTCTGGCTGTGGCTGACCTACTGGGAAGTGTCATATTTGTCTACAGCTTTCTGGACTTCCATGTTTTCCATAGGAAGGATGGCCCAAATGTTTTTCTCTTCAAGCTGGGTGGAGTCACGGCGTCATATACGGCATCTGTGGGGAGCCTTTTCCTCACTGCCATTGACCGCTACATCTCCATACACCGGCCTCTCGCCTACAGGCGTATCGTGACACGGACCAAGGCTGTCATTGCCTTTATTGTGATGTGGACCATCTCCATCGTCATTGCAGCGCTTCCCCTGCTGGGATGGAACTGTAAACGTCTCAATTCTGTTTGCTCAGACATATTCCCTCTGATTGATGAGAACTACCTGTTGTTCTGGATCGGTGTAACCAGTGTGCTGGTTCTTTTCATTATCTACGCCTACATATACATCCTCTGGAAGGCACACCACCACGCTGTACGAATGCTGAGCCGCACCTCGCAGAAGAGCCTTGTTGTTTACTCAGCAGATGGGACTAAAGTGCAGACCACACGCCCCGAGCAGGCACGCATGGACATCCGTCTGGCAAAGACCCTAGTGCTTATCCTGGTGGTGCTGGTCATCTGCTGGGGCCCATTGCTCGCCATCATGGTCTATGACCTCTTCTGGAAGATGGACGATGACATCAAGACAGTATTTGCATTCTGCAGCATGCTCTGTCTGCTCAACTCCACTGTCAATCCAATCATTTACGCTTTGAGGAGCAAGGACCTGCGGCACGCCTTCCTCAGCTCCTGCCGTGCCTGCAGGGGGAGTGCCCAGCAGTTGGACAATAGCCTCGAGTCAGACTGCCAGAACAGAAATGCCAACATTTCTGCCAACAGGGCTGCAGAGAGCTGCGTGAAGACCACTGTGAAAATAGCCAAAGTAACAATGTCTGTGTCCACTGAAACTTCTGCAGAGGCTGTCTAATTGGTCATCACGGGGGAAACATGTAAATGTCATCTTCCCTCAAACAATGCCATTCAACACAATAAAGCAGAAGTTAGATATTCCAGAAAAAAAAAAATCCTCTGCTCAAAGTATTGACTTACATCCTCACATAGACGCTTTTAGTGGGTGCATTATTTTCTGTCATTGTGTGAATACATTGTGTGCCAAAGTGCCAAATGGTATTGCTAGAAAGGACTCACAATTTGAAAGGATTATCAAAGACTATCATAAGTCTGCTGTTTACCATAGACTTCATGATATCCAGTTAGTGGAGGCATATTATATTTTTGTACTGTGAATTCAGGTTTTGAAACCAATATATCTTCATTTATGGGATAAGGGGCTACTGACATTTTTAATTGGAGATGTTTTACTGTGTCATTTAAACTTAACTAACATGTGTCTTGCACCATAAATATTACACATTTCCGCACCTTGACTTTCTACAGGCTTCATGTAGATGCAACTGACGTGCATAAAGACATTTCTATGAGGAAATTATATGTATAAAAAAATCCAAAATAGCCATAAAACATGTTGCTTTTGTACTTCATCTGACAACACTCAGTGAGTGGCGAATGTGTGAAGAGTTTTAGTGAAATGAGGGGTGATTCATGCTAATGATTTTGAAAAACAACAACATATTTATCACCATCACTCAATTAACTCAAATGAGATGGAAGTAAATGGATTCACAGCTTTTGAGTATGTCATATCTGAAATGGCATTTTTTGTGGCGGTTGTCTCTGTTGTCCATTTCGTCACTCGCTAGCTGTTAGACCTTTAGAGCAATGTGTCTTTGTTCAAATGTATACGTAACAACTGTACAGTGTTTTCTTGCTAAATAAAGTGTTCAAATTGACCCGTTCAGCTGTACAGCCAACACAATACAACAACAGCAAGCTTCTGCCAAAAGCTTGAACTCATCAAAACTGAATTTGAACACAGTGTGCTGGTCACTACTGTAACAAACTGAAGTGATTTCCGACTATTGCTGCTTTCAACAAATGTATGATCTTACTGGATTCAGCCTTGTATGTGTGTGATACCTTGTGACTTGGTGATATATTTTCAACCCCAAGTCTTTTGATCATTGCAGTGAGTTGTTTTAGTGCTACTGTTGCAGCGGGGCATCATTTTGGAAAATAAAAGCAACCCATGCACAGGCCTAGTGAAGTACTTTGGCGTAACTCTAAATAAAAATATGTCTGCTGTTAATTTTACTTATCTAAACGAAGAAACAGGGGTCTTTTCATTAGCTGGTAACTTGAATGGAAGTCTGTGTGTATGCATTGTGTGGAGAAACGACAGACCATACAAAAGAATCTGAGAACATGTGATGTAGTACTTTTAATCTATAAATCTCACAGCACAATTGTTCTGTAGACGTTTATCTTGGTGTAAAGTTATCCAGACAGCTGTTTATCAGTATGCTTTGCTGCCTCTTGTATTATTGAGTATTGAAGATCAAAATGTCAACTGTCAAGTGGCTTCTGTACAGTGGTGGCATAATGAGAAATCTATGACTTAAAAAAAACACATTTCAGTCAAGTGCTTTTAGTATTGCTGTTTTCAAACTTTTGAATAAAGTCACAGCTGGTTGTCATTTTGTCTGCAGTTATTTGATTGATTCTTTGATAATGGGAAATAGGAGGTCACAGCTCATTTTGCGTAATTCATCCAACAATCCCTAAATCAAGAAAAGAACAGGCGCTGAGAGATGAACCCAAGTCCTGAGCTGATGGCAACCCAAAGCCATCAATTGATGTTTTAGTGCCCCCTTGTGGAACAGCACATTTTCAATAGTGGCAGCCTCTCTGAGGAAAGAGGGCATTACATTGATTTTAGGCTTTGTTAGTATTACTGTGGTTACTTCTTGTAACCCTGAAAGTGACAAGAAAAGATTACAAGAAAATGACTGCCACAGCATCCCCAGACGGCAACATCTGCTCTGTTCTTATCAACTCTGGGCTCAGAGGGTTAGGGAAATTGCAACATCTGTTCTAACAGATTGTGAACAGGATTTTGTTCATTTATCTACCAAATACTCCAATCTTTGAAAAGCCATGGGGCGAGTTTACTTGACCATGTCTGAAAGGCTGCATTAACAGGGAAGAATACAACAGCTAAATAAATAAACAAACATGGTTTGGGACTAGAGTCAATACTGTTAATAGATTTATCAATTAGTTGATTGACCTAAGATTAAGCAGCAGCTACTTTTATAATCGTTTAATTAATTATTCAAGCAAAAAATACTAGTTTTCTTTGTCTTATGTGATGGAAAACTGAAAATCTTTGACGTTTTGGACTGTTGGTCAATCTTGAGCAATTTAAAGACGTCACTGTAGGCTGAAGGAAATTGTGATCTTCTGATATTTTTATACCATATGAATAATTGAGGGCAGTAGTATAACACCGTTAAAAAGTATAATTTTCATAATCCAATAGATTTGGTACATCTTAATTCTGCTGGCAGTAGTACATTTAGTTCTTTATTATAATGGACATAATGGCTTTATTTTTGCTGGACAGCAAGTGTTGAAATACCAGTGGCCCGCACATCCTCCACCATTTTCGTACATTTCAAAATATGTGTGTATAGGGGTGGTTGAGGAAGTGGTATTGATGGAAGAGACTTTTAAATGTATTTGAAAGGGGTGGGACTGTTTCAAATAGAAACATACAAGCCAGGCAGCTTTTTGCTGCCAAGTCTATTAAGTCATTTTATTTGATCAGTACTTAATCATCACATGCCTAATCACCCCACTGCATAAGTATTTGTCTTTGTACAACTTAATTTGAAGGTAGAAGATGAAGGTAGAAGGTTGTTTATTTGTCATTATACAGCATAAGGCTGCATAACAAAACAACATTTGTAGTTCTTTCGTGCTACACACACAACATATAATTAAGTGTAGGCCTATATTAAAATATGGTAACATATAAAATAAAACAATACAGTTATTTATATACATATATACAGACACTGCATTTTTTGAATTGGCATGGGGTGAACGTAAACAGCAGCAACCAGATGATAGTATGAAAGTTTCATCTTCACAATAAACAGCCTGACATTTGGGAAACAGGGTCCATCTTGACTGCGCTTGTGCGCAGACCTACATTCTTTCTCTTATAATTTCAAATGATTTATTTTCAGGCAGCATTATAATTATTTCTTCTGAACCAGAAATATGCTGTTAATTCAAGACCATGGATTCACATTTAGTAGATTCGGTACTCATAAATAGTGCTGATTGATAAAATGAAATACCTAAACATTGGATTAATTCTCCTTTGTATTTGCATTTTAATCCAAACTGGCCTGGTTTCCAATTAACTTGAATCCATTTCTTAAATGAATCAAATTAGAAAGGCTGAGTTTATGGTAATTGTTTCCTCATATTAACTAAATCCTCAAATAGTGTAATAGATGTGTTTCTAAAAAACAAACTGCACGTAATATATTGAGTCTTCGGTATAAATACATTTAAAAATTAGTTTTTAGTTTTTGTGTGTTAACGTTTTTAGTGAAAGTGAAACTTCGCGGTGGTTTGGGGGGTTTTCGTTGGCAAACAAAACAAATTTGAAAAAAGCACATTTTCAAGGTTTTCGGGTAATGTAGTATTCGAGCTAATAAAACAACGGGTGCCATTGGGAATAAAACTACAAGTACCAGCATGGGGCAGTTTTTCTGCGCATGCTCAGAACCGATTGAGGAGAACGGAATAAAAGGTAAGCTAGGCTGAGCCGTTGTAGGTAGTATTCGAAACTAGTGTTGCAAAATCTGCAGTCATCTGGTTTAATACAAATTTTACCCTAATTTATTTTATCCAGATTATTTCAAAATATAGTTGTTAACTCAGAGTCTATGACATTTATCAGCAGAAGTCAACGAGAGGCGAGAATCGTGCGTATTTCTCCGCATCCCGGAATCGCTGCTGCCGTTTGACCTAGCTAACGTGAGATAGCATTAGTAGCACAGACCGGGGCCCAGGTCAACGACTTTCCCAAATAACATTTTAGCTTTTTAGACACATTTCAGCGTGATGGCTTGTGGGGCTACTTTGAAGAGGACATTGGACTTTGATCCGCTATTGAGCCAGGCATCCCCTAAAAGAAGGAGGTGCGCCCCGATCATGTCTCCGGTCTCTTCACCACAGAAATATCTGCGAATGGAGCCCTCGCCGTTCGGGGAAGTTTCGTCCAGGCTCACCGCAGGTAGGCATTTAAATCCACACTTTATATTTCAATGCAATGTCAAGTTTAGAATGATAAAACATCCCTTATTGTTAATTGGGATATGTTAGCATTTAACGCCATTAGCATTTCCCCAGTCTGTAACAGTTACTGGTGTCCGTCTTGTGGAGGATGAAACAAAAACTCCACACGCAATTTGGCAAACAAACAATGAGTGTTGTTGTTAATGCTGCCTTTCAAGAAACACATATTGTTAAGGATGTGATCTGAATCTTTATTGCCGCGTTGTAAATTCGGCATACACTATGTAGACTGTTTTTTTTAGTTTTAGTATCTGCTTACGGTTTGGGGAAGTAAGTTAACGTTAAAGTGTGGGAATTAAATTAAATTTCTATAAGCTTTGTGTTGCTGCCCTGTAATTAATGGATGGGTGTTGTGTTGCTTGCAGTACTCACTGAATTGGAGAATGATTTTATACTGTCTCTTTAAAATAAAGATCAGTGAGGTGACCTACTCATATGCAGACTGTAATGAAGGGACGTGAGTATAGACATTGCTTGGCTATAAAGTGTTACAGAAAGGTTGGGAACCAAACAGAGTTTTATTTGGAAACTTGTTTTTTATGTCCCCTTGTGGTGCTTTTGAACATTTTGCAAAAAACCCCAAAACATTCAGATGAAATTATAGTAATTTCTTTTGTGATTGCTTTAGCCTGATAACATGCTGAAGCAACAATTCCCAGAGGTAATAGTTTCACATTGGAAGAAGTTACTAGGTTTAATAATGCTGCTATTAATTTTATCAACTTTCTCACAGTCACCTCTGGAGGAAGAGCTGGAGATACTTAGTCATTATTTCATTGGGATACCTTTTTGTGTGTTGTCTGTCAATAAATGTTTTTCTTGACCCAAGGTGTTTCTCCAGAGGTAATATATCATGACCTGCAACTACACAAATTCACACAGAGTGAGACTGTAAAAGTAATTGGTGTTTATTATTGATCCAGATGTTTTCTGAAAATGTATGTTTAAATATGCAAGTGAGGCTTTATCTAATGCTAACTTTTGGTGAGTTTAGGAGAGAACTACAGATGCAAATAAACAAAGTGTGGTTAAATAAACACCAAAATATGTTAATGTTTTTTTTCTTCTAGTCTGATAGATGCCATGTTGTGGAAGCAAAACAGCTCTAAATGTCTTGCCTGTAGCGTCTTTCCTTGTGGAAAGTCATGATGTATCTGGGCACATCAGCAAGGCCAAATGAAATTATCAAATTTGTGAATTCTGCAACGGCATACAAATGGATTACCTTTGTGTGAAGATGTCACTTATATAATGAAGCAAATGTTTTTCTTTCTGTTCCAGAGCAAATTTTACACAACATCAAACAAGAGTACAAAAGGCTGCAGAAACGACGACACCTGGATAGTGCTTTCCAGCAGGCAGACGGTTGCTGTCCCCTGGACCTGCAGAACGTTCATAGTGGATCTGCCCTACCAGGTACGTGGCCACCAGTGGCACATGTTAATGAAGTTATTGACTAGTTTTTACAAAGTGTGTGTGTTTTTTTGTTTTTTTCTCAACCGGCTATTTGAGCTCTGAACTTAAAAGGTAATGTAAATCTACTGTTATTTAGAACAAGGGTGTGCAGCCACAAGCCTTTAAAAATGTAGTGTGTATATATACCATAATTTTACTGATCAGATAACATGTTTGATATTGGAACTAGTTGGTTTATATCTTGGCTAAGATGATAACGTGCATATTATTGGCTGACCACACTGACTAAGAGCCTGACAAATCAGACTAAATGGTTGCTAGTCACCACTTTTTTTCTTTCTTCACTTTTCTTTTGATCAACCCCACTATGTGGGGGAAGAGTAAAATGGACCAATTCTCTAATGGGCAGTGTACATCAGGGACTGCAGACAGATGTGGAATGATGATTGCACTAATTCACAATACACTTGTCTGTGAAGATGCTGCAATACCTGCTCCGTGTTAAAGCTGTGCAATATCTGTTTAATGAGACTGACCAGGTTTAAGTGCTTTTGCAGTGCTTAATGTCATCTGTCTTATAATAATTGAGATATTTACTCTCCTAACAGGTACGTCCTCCGGTGCCTCATCTCCCACCAGGAAAGAGCAGCCTTTATTTTCCCTCAGACAGGTTGGAATGATTTGTGAGCGACTACTGAAAGAGCGAGAGGACAAAATCCGTGAGGAGTATGACGAGATACTGACGACAAAGCTTGCAGGTGGGATTTTGTACTAAAATGGTGTGGAGAACAATTTTAAGTGTGTAATCATACCGATTGTCAATAAATGTTTGTTTGTTGTTTTGACAGAGCAATATGATGCGTTTGTCAAGTTCACGCATGATCAGCTGATGCGAAGATTTGGAGAGCAGCCTGCTAGCTGTGAGTATATTTTTATTATTGCCAATCATTTGTAGCCCGTTAGTGGTCTCGGCAAAACATGCCGAGATTGTCTATCTAGTGACCAGAACTGACACAAAGTTTATGACACTGTGTTAACAATGCATATCAAATGGTAAAGCAAACCAAATGTTTACAGTATCTGCTGATTAGAAGCATGCAAACATTTGTAGATTAAATACAGACCTTTAGGAAAAGTTGAGCTTTAATACTGGTTCTGAATTGGAATCTGACTTCCAAATTTAGAAGAAGCTGGACATTTGTTAAGAAAAATGTTTTACTTATTGATTCCAGGAAAGCCTTAGTCCTTCTGTTCTACTGTGTGACCTGTTGGGTCAAAGCACGTGTTTAGTGTTTACATTTTTCACAGCGCCTGTAGCTTGCAGTCAGAAGCATTCCTAAGCTTCACAAATAAGTAGTGATACAGTGATTGTCAAAATGTCCAATTCAATGTAAATGCTCCGTACTTGTATAGCGCCTTTCTAGTCTTTTCGACTACTCAAAGCGCTTTTACACTACTTCTGCATTCACCTTTCACACACACATTCACTCACTGAGCCTAACCGCTCAAACGTAACTAACATTCACACACATTACACTTAGTGTTTATGGTCTATTACAAAGCCAGTATTTGTCCCTCTGTCATAAATCCTGGTGGTCCAACTTTTACCTTTTTTATTTTTAACTGACTTGTGTAAATTAGTTTAAATCAAGATTAAAATTTTGTTTTGAACTGTTCTAGTACAACATAAAAACAAATGTGTGCTGTAAAAGAAAAGAGGACATTATTTCAGGCTAAAGCTTGATTTATACTGTTACGTCAGGTCTACGCCGTCGCATATGGCGTAAGCTATGCACATAGCCATGCATTTATACTTGGCACGTTGGTGTCTGCATCATTTTGCAATTACACTGCCAAAATGCCAGTTGGCAGTAGTGGTATAGCATCTACTGTGTTGACTTCCTTCTGGCTGAGGAAGCTAACTTCCTGTTTAGCCCTCCGCTAACTTGAATGGGGGTAAAATAGGGTGAGCACACGTCCCGAAAAATCCGGGACAGTCCCAAATTAGAAGCAGTTGTCCCGACCCTTTTCTTGTTTATCCCGAAAATTAGACCTAACATGAGTTTTGATTATAGCCTAATTGAACATTAAATAGCCTACTGATCATTGTATAGTTCTGTTGCTCCAGCAGGGGTTGCAGGTTATCTGTACATTGTGTCAATGGTGTTGTTATAGCCACAAAGTAACACTAGTCGAGCTCTTTCCCCTTTTTGTTTTCTTCTGGTTAGTGGAAGTGACAGTCGCGACTTACCTACATATCTACAGATGTGTTTTTCCTAATAAGAGACAGGTGACTTCATGAACAAAAATAGTCAATTTTAGCGTTGTGTTTTGATTTTCATGTGTGTTAATGTTCATTGACACTCAGTGGACCGGTAGCCACGCCCACCCATCCCAGATTTCACCCATTCTCATCTTGGTGACCCTAGGGTAAAATGATATTTGTGCAGCTCTTATAGACTTCAAATGTTATCGACCCAATGGATCACATTCAGATAGTGAGTCATTTCGCTCAGATATATTGTGTTACAACTGGTGGTTTGGCTGCTAGTAAAATTTACTTTAAAGCACTTCCTGTCTGCTTGGAGGAAATAATGAATAGTATTATGAACATTTGAACTATGAACCGTTTCTTTTTTTAATAGTCATTTATCAGCTGTTATCACAAGTAGCTCATTTCAGCACGCTAATTTATCGGACTCTAACTCGGACGCAAAATGTTAAAAAAATGCCAAAGACATCAGGTGATCCAATTTCACTTCCTGTTGCAGTTTATTCCAGCTGAATCGAGCAGAACTTCTAGTGGCCTTTTGTTTTTGTTTTTTTATCAAGCTCTGTTTCAAATTTGGGAGCATCCACAACTAGACACTTCCAAGATCTAGTAAAGTTGGTGTGTTTGCCGTTATTAAATAAGAGATGATAGATATATATACTCCTTGCTTGTCTTCACAGATGTTTCCTGAGTATCATCTTCTGATATCGAGGAAAATTATTTGCTCCAAGCTACTCCAGGGACTCGGTGGGTCTAGTTGGACTTTTCTCCTAGCTGTGCCATATCTCCTCTATGTGGACTCACTTCCTCAGGCATCAGTTAGTGGCATCCACGTTTGCTGTCTGCCAGAGTTAGGAGGGCTTCCTGCTGCCACCCTTTTCAAGGATTCTCTGTGACTCTACCAGTGGCCTCTTAACTGCCGTGTCAATATTTATTTGGCTTTGTTCTGATGCCTTCGTAAAAGGCTGACTGCCACCACATACATGGCCTTTTTGAATTATTTCATTTTTCTGTTAAATTTAGTTACTTCACAGAGGATGTTAGCTGTGCAGCTTTTCTATATGTACATTTTGAAAAAGGGATCGAACGTTGACGAGGGGACAAACAAAGGTTGCCTTGAGACTGGACTCCGGGAACAGGCATCTTGGCTTTTTTCAGCATTGTTTTAAACTGTACTTGTAATTACTGCTATTACATTTGTATACACTGTATTTTATTTTTTGTTGCTTGACTTTTGTTCATTGTATCAAAATGTCATGACTTTATTTGCTGTAGGTATAAAGGGGCTTTGATTCAAGAAAAGCAAACTAATAAAGTGTTTACACAAATGTTTTCCATGGAAATTTAATTTGCAGTGACTCTGAGGCAACACAGTTGACACCATCTTTTGAAGGGATTACACCAGAGCTTTTCAAAGTGACACGGGGCTCCAAACTGTAAGGGGAGGCTCAGCGAATGGAAGTGGATCATTACATTAGTTATCAACAGATCACTGAATAACCTACATATATGTGATTTGGTTAAAGAGTTTAAAGATACAGTAGTTTTGGGGGACTCCCATGTTATGAGTCAGAAACTAAATGATGTAGAGCACACCTGTTTTTTTTAATGTACAGTCGCAGGAAAAAAGTAAATGAACCCTTTGAAATTACCTGGATTTCTGCATAAATAGGTCATAAAATGTGATCTGATCTTCATCTAAATCAACAATAGACAAATGCAGGATGATTAGGTTTCGATGTTGGTGTGTTGTGCCATTTTCCTCCACACATAGGGTTGTGTGTTCCTTCCAAATAACTCAACTTTGCCTTCATCTGTCAGGAGAGTGTTTTGCATATTGTGCTGTGGGACATCCAGGTGCTCTTTTGCTAACTTCAGATGTGCAGCAATGTTTTCTTTTTTTGGACAGCAGTGGCCTCCGTGGTGTCTTCCCATTTTCAACAGACATGTTGGTATGTTCAGCTGACACTGAAGGACTCTTCTAAACCTCACTGAGCATTCTACTCGGTGCTCATGCAGTCCTCTTTGCAAGAAGACCACTCCTAAGGATTATAGCAACAGTGCTGAACTTTGTTTATTGCCATTCGTCTTACCGTGGACTGATGAACATCAAGACTTTTAGAGATACTTCTGTAACACTTTCCAGCTTCAAGCAAGTCAACAATTCTTAATCTTAGATATTCTGAGAGCTCTTTTGTTCAAGGCGTGGTTCACATTAGGCAATGTTTCATGAGAATAGCAAAATTAAAAATTGGTGTGTTTTTTATAGGGCAGGGCAGCTCTAACCAACCCCAATCTCATCTCATTGATTAGTTCAGTGTCAATGTCTACATTGAATGAACAGTCCACAGCCAATAATTATTAAAAAATATTTGGAACACCTTCCTTAAAAATGTGTTTAATTTAATGGATGGAATGTGTATTAAAATGTGACTATAAAATCGATAAATTATTGTAAAGTAAACAAGTTCTGCTGGTCTGGAAGTTAATTTACCAGCATAATTTTTCACCAACTAATTACATTTGGAACAATAAGGATATTCAATATAAAAATAAATCACTATATTATGAGACATGGGTTGGCAATGGTATTGTATTAGTTAAACAACTTGTTACTAACGTATGAGGAATTTTCTCTGAATTCAGTTTACCAGTTACCAAAGGAATGCAGAGGTTTTTGATGCTGTGCCAAGGAGTTTGCTTCTTACCGGTTCATCTATTGAGGCCTCAAGGATACAACCAATTATTGGTAGTATATTCCTTGGAGAAATTGACATTACTAAAAATAAATGTTCAAATAAATACATCAGGAACTGCATACAAGACATACCTCTGTCTCCAGGCAGACTCTTCTGGACTTCACTTTATGGAGAAATTCATTTGTAGAAAATGTGGCTTATTGTAGACAAATTCTGTCTTCACAACCAAGTAAAAGAGATTTCTTTAAGATATATCCGGTAAAAAGACATTTGAGAGATTTAGAATAAATATTAAAAATTCTTGCACTTTCTGTCAATTACGGGAAGAATCAATTTGTCATTTGTTTTATCAATGTATATATTGTATTATTTTTTGGTTGGATGTTGATGACTATGTGTTTGACAAATTTCTTTTGGACAGTTGATATATTATTTTGAATCCATTCTACTCCTTTTATTTCTTTTGTTTTTGTTTATGTAGCCTATTTTTCTCTTTTTATACACGTACCCCTGTTTATTTTGTGTTTATAATTTCAATAAATATCTGAAAGGAAAAAAATAATAATTTAAGCAGGCTGTGTTCTTCCTCCTCTTCTTCCCTTTATAGACTTGTATTGGCGGTGGACAAACGAATTGGTGCTTTACCGCCGCCAGCTGGTATGGAGTGTGGATCTTGAGCCTATTTCTGAGTTGTTTCTAAGCATTTCTGTTAAATCAATGTTTCTTCTTTCCATTAGGAGATTTTAGATCAGCTGCCTTCTTTTTTCCTCATATTTCTTTTAACAGCGTGTTCTGCTGTCTCTTGTTGCCCACTGTAATCACAACCACCTGTGTTATGTTTACCTATTTTGACTAAAGTGCTGTTTAATCACACTCTTTCGCTCTGTAAGCAGTTGCCTGCTCCGTGGTGAAGACAGAGGCCCTCCGGGAAATCTACAGATTTGACAGCTCTAGGTATAGCTGTATTTGATCTGGACCTGATTTACCTTTAACTTTCCCCTCAACTTGCCGAATCGGATGTTGGATAGTCGAGGCGATCCCGTCGGGAGCACCGGAGAATATAATCGAGCAAACCCTTTTCTAATTGCTGACGTTGTTAGTGAACTACGGCTGTGATTGGAGTTTAGAGGAAAGCGGCGTGGCTAAAGGAGGAAGTAGATGCAGCTGCGTCAATGTGAACAGATCATACAGCATTTGTGACTAATTTTGCAACAAGTCTTTCCTTATATTGTGTCCGCACGTGTAAGAAACATGGCCTGTTTCTTCAGAAGAAGAATTGCAGAAAAGGTAACGAAGCCGAAAGTCTTGAATGATGACACTGTGTGCTAATGCTAAGTGAGCCGAATGCCTTGTTGACCCTGGAGTAAGTGAAATCAAGAGGGAGGCAGGATTGACTTGCACATAACGGTTTACCCATGCACTATAAACTGTCACACTTACACGTCTATGTGTTTTGTTGGTGTGTAGCTGGGTAGGACGCTGCAGCAGTCTGAGGATGCCTTCATACCAGACCTGTCAGCAGTCCCAGTTTTTAAGAAACAGTTAAGTGTGATTGTGTCTAACATTAATTCTGTTTAAGTTGAACATGCATCTGATGCAGTTCTGTTAAAGCGTCCTGAACCTTGTACTCTTCAGGCAGACTGCTGACTTCAAATTGTCAATCAGCGCATTACGAAGCAGTGGGATTTTACCATCAGTTGGTGACATTCAGCTGCAGACACAAGACTTGGCCTCTCAGGTAAGATTCATCTTGGAGGAAGCTAAAGGTAATAACAGAGCAGACATGTCGACATTCACCACGCTGTTGTAATCTCACAAATTATTAGTATTTTTATGAGACAACATATTGAAAACAATTTCTTTACTTTTGTTTTTTGTGACAAGGCAAAGAAACAACAAATGGAGGCCCATCTTTCATTACATTTGTTTGGGAGTCCGCTTTTATCCAAAGCAATTAACATTTTTCTGCATGCACATACATTACCAGCTGAGCTACAGCCACTCTGGTAATCTTGATTACCAGAGTGGCAGCTCAGTCAGAAAGCTGCAGCCCCACTCATAACAGGGACTACAAAACAAGAGCATATCACTGCACTCTGTCCTTAAATTACTTCATTACTTCCACAATGCACCAGAATCAACCTTAAAGTCTTGCTTGTCTTGCTTGTCTATAGAGCTCTGAATGCTCCAAAACACATGTCAGAGTTTGAATTGTGTATGAAATGTAAACCTGCAATCATTCGTTAAGTGAATATTCCTCTCACTTTATTGTCATAGATGCACTGTAAGTCCATTCTGCTTAACAACGCACATCATTGTATTTTACTTCATATCTGTTGAATGAATATTGTAAGCCAGGTTTACTTGAGATGAAGAAGTTTGAGCTGGGTTGAGGAGATACAGGGCCCGCATACAACATGTGAACACGTCAAATGCCAACACCAAATCTGAAGGAGAACATCTTTCGACCCATTTTATGTTTCTGTCTTCCCCCTAGTTCCTGTAGTTCCTATAAGGTCATCTTTAGCTGGCCTTAGCCTAGAAAAACAAATCTATCTGATGTTTAGACTCCAATGCTTCGTCATATTAGAATCCATCACTATCCATGTGGTGTTCTCTAATCTGTGGAGCCAGTAAGTTCTTGTAAACATTCTTGTAAGACTCAACCTTGTAAGATTCCCAGAGAACATTGATATCTGCTAGCCTGACGCCTGAGCTACTGTCTCTACCTTTTATCAGTCTACCTGTCGTCTCCCTAACAAGGACAGTTACATGTGAGAATTAACAAGAGCAGGAAGGACAGTGAGCAGTTGTGGAGTCAGCTAATGACTCCAAGCTTGACCTGTTTTACCTTTTCCCTGTTACGTCAATGGTGCCCCCTAAGAAATATCTCCAAAAAAATCTGCTTTGTGTTTTCCAGTTGAAGCAGGACAGTGTGGTGGAAGACATATCTGCGGGATGTGGTGTGATCAACTTTAAAGTTAACCGCAAACTTCTTGTCCAGGTTTGTCAGTTGGCTTACCTACTGTGGTGAAAACGACGCTTCTTGACTGCTTCTCCTGCGATTATAATCTGCTACATCTGTTTTAGAAAATGTTGGGGCCATTTGGAAAGGAGGAGGATGAGAAATTTGGCTTAAACAGTGAACTTTTCAGTAATCTCAAGAGAGGAACAACATTAGTGGAGTTTAGGTATGCTTGACAAGTGTTTATATATCTTCGGGTTATGTCTTCCCCTTACAGATTGTGAATGAATGTGTTTTCATGTTGCAGCTCTCCAAATATTGCCAAAAAATTCCATGCTGGACACTTGCGATCTACAATTATTGGTGAGTTTTGGCTTTTAAGTTATACTGATGAAGATGCATGCGAGTTGCACTGTGAAATAGATCCCGACATAAATTGGCCATGCCTTTTTAATCAGCTGATATTAGCTCATTGCAGATTCATCAGATCATGATAAATGGCATGAACTTGTTTTCATATGTATTTATATTGTGTCACAGTTCTCTTAAAACAAACAAAAATAAAGGGAACCTTTTTAAAAAATGCTTATTATTTAAACAAAATTTAACACTAGAATAATATTAATATCAACCTCAGAAATCCTTTTTGGGTTTACTTTAAACTTATGTTTTGAATTGATTGTAAAGTCAGTCAGCTGGCCTAAAAAAAAATCATCTCCCTCTCCAGGAAACTTCATCGCTAACCTAAAGCAGTCCCTTGGAAACAATGTAATTCGAATGAACTACCTCGGAGACTGGGGTATGCAGTTTGGTGAGTACATTATCCTCAGCAGGTGTCCTCTGGTCTCATAAAGTTCTAGTTCTAGTGATGAAACCAGGTTTCCCTGTTGGATTTCAGGTTTGCTAGGAGCTGGGTTTGGCCAATTCGGATGTCAGGAGAAACTGAAACAGAATCCTTTACAGCATTTATTTGATGTGAGTTTGCGTGTTTGGATAAAGACAGATAGACGTGTCAAGTGAACTGCCACCCCACCACCATCAACACACTCAGCGGTTTTTGTTTCACATGGTGTAAATGCTGTTTCTTTAACATTACTATGCCAGTTTGTTAGTATTTGGTGTTCTTGTTTGCAGGTTTATGTTAAAGTGAACAAGGAAGCAGAGCACAACGAGGATTTGAAGCAGGCTGCCAGAGACTTCTTTAGACAGCTGGAGCAGCACGAGAGCGAGGCTGTGTCGTTATGGCAACAGTTCAGAGAGATCACAGTGGACGAGTATCAGCGCGTTTACAAGGTGCAACCAGCCGGACTGAATTACAGCATGACTCCCACACTTTGAAATATCTGTAGGAGAAATATACTCAACTGTTATAATGAATGATTCATTTCAAATCTTTTCAGCGGTTAGGGGTCCACTTTGATATTTACTCTGGGGAGTCCTTCCACCAGGATCAAGCCCAGGAGGTGGTGCAGCAGCTACAGAGTCGAGGCCTGTTGAAAACCTCTGAGTATGTGATGGATTTTAACCAGTAACACTTTAACTAGTAGGCCAGCTACGTGCTCCCAGTCAGTTTATTTGGGTTTCCGCAAAAGTGCCACTATTTTTCGTTTACTGTATTTGGACTATAAATTAATGAGTAATGTTTTGTTGGCTGTCACTGATTTTATGTGTGTGTTTTGACGTATCGGCTGTTGAAATTATCGGCAGACCATGTATGTATTTAATATTATTTTTTTTGAAAATGGGGCAGTTATTATCCTTACTTAAAGTGTTTAAATCATTTTCTTCCATGTGTAAAAATAACTGAATGAATGCCCTTTTGATTGCAATTGAGATTGATGCATTATAAAATAAATGGCATCCGATCCTGAACTTAACATGGATCTCATGGTAATTGTGGTCTGTGCAGGAGGGGAACAGGTGTAGTGGATCTTTCCCCTGCTGGAGACATGAGGAGCGTCTGTACGGTGCTCCGCAGTGACGGCACAACGCTCTACATCACCAGGTCAGGAGCCGTACAAATGGTCAATTAAAATATAAAAACAATTAAAATGTTTAATTTTACAACCGTGCTGTCCTGCCCTGGAGAAGATACTGAAGCAACCCAGAGGTTCATAGTTTATATGATGTCATAGAAATTTGTTTAAAAAGCCTATTTTGAAGGAACATTAAATGTATACAATAAAAATGTAGTTATCAAATAATAAACGTTATACATAAATCATGATTTTTGAAAGTGGAAGTCGCAATAATAGATTAATTTTCATTTCCTGCTTTTCAGAGATCTTGCTGCAGCTATCAACCGAACAGAAAAGTACATTTTTGATGAGATGATTTACGTGGTAAGGAAACTAGTGCATTCAAGCTCCTCCACATCTGTGTTTTAAAATGTTACATTGCTGTCCTTTTAAAACATGTTGGGGTAACTTCACGTGTACATGACTTATTTCTCTACACCACCAGCTACAGTAGTGAAAGACATGGAATTAGCATTGCAGTCATGAGTGAGTACATAATGGCGCTTCATGTACCTTCAACATTATAGTTTTTTGCACTCAGCTGAAACATATAGTCGAGGAGTCAATCGACAGAAAATTAATCTTCAACTATTTTGATCATTTATCAATTAAGCTTTTTTTTTTTTGAGCAGAATTGCAAACATTCCTGTGTTTCAGGCTCTAAATTGTGAGGATTTGCTGCTTTTCTTTGTCTGACAGTAAACTGAATATCTTTGGACAACAACACAGATGAAGATGTGACCTTGGGCTTTTTTTATGGTCATTTTATAGATTAGAAACAACTGATGGATTAATTGAGAAAATAATTGGTAAATCAATAGATGATGAAAATAACTGTCATTTGCAAACCCGCTCATTTATTTGAATGGTGATAAAGGCTTCAGTGCCCAAATGTCAGGTGATTAGTCTGTCATTAGTAAATAAAATTCACCAAAATGACGACAACACCACTCACACTTTTTACATTTTTATTACCTCTGGAGTCCTGCCTTATTCCCTCCTCGACTCTGTTTAGTACAGTTAAAGGGCAGAAGATGGGCTTTCCTAAGCTCTTTGCAGCTCATGCATTTCTACAGGATTATCTTTTCATGTAACCGATCATTCTATTCGCTTTGTTGATAGAATAAAAAAAAATGCAAACCATCATGAACAACATCATGATGCCAAACACAATAATGCAAAATGAATGTCTGTTTATTTGTTTTACCGAGAGTCTGAAAATCACTGATTTGAATGTCTATGGTGATGTGAGTCATGTGAGCCTGGCTCACCCCTTTAGAGAGAGAGAGAGAGAGAGAGAGAGAGAATTCAACACTTGATTCAGATTGCTGTCTTGAATCCCTAGCTTGTTTTCTTATACACTCTATCCATGCTTTCTTACTGTATATTTATCAGTTTGCTGCATTTTTTTTTCTCTTTAAGACAGATAAAAGCCAAGCAAATCACTTCCACCAGTTGTTCCACATCCTGCTCGCTATGGGACATTCATGGGCCGACAGGTAGCAGGAAAAATACCTGAACACAACCACACACACACACACAGGACATAGACCCGTTTAATGGGTGCTATTAACTGGTGTTAGTTAGTGGTAGTTGTGTCAATAAGAGATCAAAGAGTAGTATGACAAAATGTCTTTGATAAGGAACTTTTCACTCTGATGGAAATGCACGTTGTTGTTAAGATGGAATTAAAATCAAATAGTAATTGTCACTGTCTTTAAAAGTTTAAAAACATTTTAAGTGAATCCAGTTGGATTTAGCAATACTTTACGTAATCAGCACCCCGCCCTCCATAGACAGCTGTTTTTAATTAGAAACACTGGCCTTGTGAAGTGTTGCAGGAAGTGATCAAATTTAACCAAGAACATTTACTCATTTACGTAAACATAATTTTGAGGTATTTTATATATGTTTATGCTACTTTGAACCTTTTTTATAGTTACTAGTTCCTGTGAAGGTAAACATTTTCTATCAAAATACTCAACAGTCTTTATAGGGATGAACCTCCACTTGTAACTTGTAACATTGTAACATTTTTATGGTGCAGTATTGCTTTTGCTGAAGTAAATGATATTAATAACACCACTGCTTGCAGGTGTCAGCATGTGCCATTCGGCCTGGTGCGGGGCATGAAGACCCGGAGCGGTGATGTGGTGTTTCTGGAAGATGTGCTGGATGAAGCTCGGGCCAGGATGCTACACAACATGAGCCAATCAAAAAGTAAAGCCTGTCACATATTGGGCAGTTGTTTGGCAACACAGAGCACACATGACTCTTTCAAAAAAGTACATTTGCGTGCAATACTTACTTACTCAAGCCACTGGCACATGCAGTGCTGTTCCTCCAACACAGCATTTCTTCCAGTAGTGTGGGGACATTTGATCTGTGCCCCAAGTACACACTACATACTCATCCTATGTGCATTCACACTGGAAAAGTAAGAAAACAGTAATGTTTGTATATTAAAAAAAACTTTACAATGCAGTGCACAAATAAAATAGAGGAACTGCTCACAGCTGGAAGAAATGAAAACTAATAATGGATGGTAGTGATACAACTCATACACAGTTGGATCGATGCCCCACAGGCAGCGGTGCAAGTCTTCATTTTTATATTCTTCATACTTCTCGTGTTCTCCTCCAACTGCAAATTGTATACTAATTGTATTAGTATATAATACTGTAATCAGACAAAGACCTCCCGCTCAACACAGATGCTTCCAGTTGTCTCAACCGCTGTGTAATTTAGGATAATTCATTTTTGCATTATATAAGAATCATTTTAGTAATGGCATTAGAAATTCATTCACCTGGGATAGTGAAAGATGAACTACTGTGATTGTCCTAGAGAAGCATACCGACATTACCCCTCTCAGTCTCTTTAAATGGCAAATGTGCATGATGGTACTAAGAAAAACTGCCCAATGTGGGAATGATGAACCGGTATTTGGCTATTTTCACAGCAACAAAGGAAATGGAAGATCCAGAGGACACAGCAGAGAAAGTTGGAATTGGTGCACTAATAGTCCAGGTAATTTGGTTTTAAACCTCAACTCTAGACTCCACTATTCAGTCAAACATTGAACCTGTTCCCTTTTTTTGGTTTCTCTGCACAGTGTGATAAGAGAGACTCTGATTATATTTTCCATTGGCTTTATTTCAGGACTTTAAAGGTCCACTGCAGTCCGACTATACATTTGACTGGGACAGGATGCTGCAGGCTCAAGGAGACACAGGAGTCTTCCTCCAGTACACGCATGCTCGACTCTGCAGGTCTGTACTCACCAGCAGCTGAAAATACAGAAACTCTATTTTAGTAATTCTAGTACAGTGGAAAACGCTTATAGTGATCACGGTAAGAATTAAAAACATTGGGATGGATTCATTCCTATAAATAAAGTAGTCAGCTTACAGTGTTCGTTTTATCCATACGTTAAAAATATATGAAAAAAATCAGATTATTTTATGCATTTGTTTTCAAACTCTTCTACCAGTTCTGCAGTGATAGCCTACAGTTTATTTGCAGGCCTGTTTTTAAATGTATATTCAGAAATGCACTGAAACCACCAGCAAGCTGTGGCTTAGTTGCCTATTTGCACTACTGACTTTACTATATTTGTTTTAGGCTATAGCCTAATTATAATTTGAACTAAGGTAAGCCATATCTTATAGACTGTACTGTATTACTGTATCATGTATTTGAACTGTACACAGTACAGTAATTTAATTTATACATTAATTTGTAACATGTTTGAAATAGCCGCACTGTATTTTGAAACAGTCAATAAATAGCAAAGCTGTACGTTTAATTACTTTATATGAATAGAAAAATAATTTATATGAAAAAGAAAAATAATTAAATTATAATAATCATCAGCTTATAGTAATCAATTTGACCCAGAAAGATCACTGTAAGAGGTTTGTTTTGTGGTCACTTGATCATTTTGGTGATTTAATTATGTGAATTTTTATAATATGTTTGTCATTACAGTAGAGCTGCAACAAATAGTTTTTTTATGAATAAATTATTAATCTATAATCTTTGAATGTTACAAAAGTATGCTTTTTTTCTGCATTTTAAAGATTTCTTTGACAGACCATGTTGTGTCCGAACAGTAAAAATTTCAAACACATTCAGCTGATAATGATTTTAAAGCAGAGCAAAGCATAACCTCAGATTTGGCATTTTTGCTTTTATAAATTACTTTTGTAATTGTTGCATTGTTGTCGATTAAGTTTCTTTCGAACGACTAATCAGTTGACTGTTTTTTGCTTGAGGTAATGTTTTATTGGAGTTAATGTTGATCAGCCGCCACATTAAATATTAAAATTTAATTTATTGAGGAATGATCACAGAAAGCAAAACCTGTTTCAGTGAACATATGGGCACCTGACTATTGTTTTAAGACAGACTTAAAATATGAACCTATTCGTTTTAATAATTCATTTTATGCTGCTGGATTTAATCCATAACATAAACCGATCATATGTTTTGAGTGTGAAATCTGAAAAGTAACTATGAACTGCAGCTGAAGATGAAGATGTAGTGTAGGCGTAAAAAGTACATTAGCCTCTGAAATATAAGTGGCATTAAATAAAAAATCAAGTAAATTAAAAGTACCTCCTTAACTGCCACTGCTTGACACTTGAACCACCAAAAGTCTGCCCGTTTTTCTTTTTTAAACACAAAACTAGCCAATTTCTGGTCTCCTCCAATGATGAATTATTGTTAGCTTGCAATATAAAATACAAAATAGTTAATTTATTAGTCATTCTTGGGATTTAGTCTTAAAAATGCATAAAACAAGATATGTATCTATCTCTATCAATATTTCGATATATCCATTTTGTTTTGGATACAAATACCCTCCAAACGTTCCCAGAAAAACAAGATGCGGATTTACAGTTGCCCATTTACTGCTGTGTTCTTACTTAGTTTAATCCGGAGGAATGAAGGTTTAGAAGCAGCCATCTTTGATCCTTCCCTTCTACTCCAGGAAACAAGTGTCACCATCCTGCAGCACCTCCTTCGGTAAGCAAAGTACTTTGTCATCACTTAATTCCTCTGCATGTCAAACTGTCAAATATGAGATAATGAAAGAAGCGGTAAGTGTTGTGTCAATATTTGCTCCCCATTTCACATATGTACTTAACTCATTTGTTTATAGTTATGATGAAATCTTGTACCAGTCAGCCCAGGATCTGCAACCCAAACACCTCGTCAACTTTTTATTGAAGCTGTGGTAAGGAACAGGATGTTAGCCCTCAGGGGTTTGGTCACTGTGCTGAAAACTCTTGCTGCTCCATGTGTACCTGGTTCCTTCCAGCCAGCGTAACAATAAAGGGGTGGTGTGGAAATTAAACTTTGTACTCATGCTCTTCCTCTCCTATCTCTTCTAGCCACCTGATCGCCTCAGCACACAGAGAGCTGCCGGTGAAAGGAAGCTCCCAGGATGTCGCACAGGTAGAGAGAAAATCTCTTATGCCCATAGCCATGGTTTTTGTTGTAAAGACACCATCAAACGATCAGAAAATCATTACCACCTCAAGGACATTAGAGAAATTACTCTAAATAAACCTCAATCTCCAATTTGGTTATCACTTTTTTTGCCACACATTTGGATTACATTATGATATGGACAGATTATTTTGTGGCACAAATGGAGCTTTAACAGTATACTATCAGTTTCTGCAAAAGGCTGCAAATTGTAATTATGTTTGTATTAAACTGTTTCTGCATTGGTGGTGTTAAAGCAAAACATGTTAACTGCTGTACAAGTACAGAAGAGTCATCAAGCAAGAAAATTGACTCAGTAATGTCAGTTACACTGTAATAAATATCTAACATTAGCCACCATAAGCTACTGGTCACGTCAGGTCAGGTGTTGCCAAAACCCCTTAGTGAATTTAAATGATACGTTTCATTGCTTATAAATTCTACTTTTCATTTGTAAGAAAAGGATTCTCTTTTTTCAAAGGTTACACAGTATTGCTTTAAACAAAGTAATGCACAGTATCTGTGTACCTAGAATAATAAACATACTTTACGTACGTACCAAACGTACTTCTAATGACGCTGATCAAATGACGCCGGTGCTTGTTAGAGATTGGTGCTTCTTTGGCTAAAAATACATTGTACACACGTTAACCTGACAACAGCAAAGATTTTAATTTTTAATTAATGAATTAATGATTTAATTACAGATGGTCACAGTTTACAGTAAAAGACATTGATAAAAGTGTTATAAAAAAATTACTAGCTTTTTTTCTGACAATAATATTACTACAACTTATCTAAAAGCAAAAAATTGCTTTTAGATAACTTGGTCATAACCCTTACACATAATCAACTGTTGAAAGTGTTGCATGATTTTCAAGCAGACATTGATACTTTTTAAAAGGTCACAAGCCAAAAGGGTTGAGAACCATTTGTGAGATGTTGGTTAATACACACAAACTGGTACAGATGTTTCTAATAGTCCTGATTGCAGTTGAAATCAGATCCTGATTTCAATATGAAATGATTGATCATTCATCCCAGCGCCTGCTTCGTTGCACAGAAAACAGCCACATCAGCCACATAATGCAGAGGAAAACATCTGAATGGTCATCAATTGGTTGCAACAAATGAAAATGCTCTTAATATCCCAAATTAAATGTGTACATATTAGTGTTAATTGCATATTGCTGAATGTCAACAGGCAAGGTTAAGACTGTTCAGCGGAGCCTGCTCAGTCCTGGCTAACGGGATGAGGATCCTGGGCATCACACCGGTTGATAGAATGTGAAACTCATCAACTGTTACTTTATTAGTAACTTTGCTGTATGTATCATACTGCTATGGTTAATTTGTACTGTAAATTAAATGCATTATATTTTTTAAATAAAATATATAATAATGAACTCCATTTCACCTACAGAAGAATTAGCGTTTCCTGTTATTGTCTCATGAGTTTTACAGTCACAGCTTGTTATCAGGGTTAAATTCCTTATCAATGTGTTAAACCAGTTGAGTGAAACAACTTTTTTTTTTTAATACTCACGGCTGATGATGATGATGATGTCAATAGGAAACTTAATGTAACACTGGTACAACAGGTTCAGCTGAGTTATACCAGTTTACTGTAAAACAATGAATGAAGTAACAGCCTATAAAATATATATTAAAATCATGGATTATATTTTAAGATCATGGATAAAATGACTTTAAAAATAGGTGTTCGTTATTTAGCCTACCCTCGTTGATATAAATGGGGTGAAATAATAGAAACACCTGTTAGTATAACAATGCAGTTCAAGACCACAAACTGCAGCCTCCAAAATTACCATGAAGTCGAATGAACACCTCTGAAACAGTTTCGACACTCAAGGTAGGAGTAACTGCATGACTGCTGTATTCACATTAGTTTTTAGGTGGTGTGACATTATTTGTTAAAAGACAGACTAAATCTGCATCCTCACAGAATCAGAAGACAAATACAGAAACTGTCAAACTTACGTTTAAACAGAAACACCATTTAATCGATTCCTTATACTTTCACAATTTGATTAAGAGAAGATAAAAAAAAGAAGTCATATGGAGGAACACATAGCCCGACAGGCCTTAATACTGTTGCTAAGCTAGGACTGGGCAATCACTGTTGTGTTGAGAGTTAAACCGATAAATAGTTGAAAGTGCATCGGTAGGATTGCGTACATTCTGAGCAGAGACTGTCCGTGCCGCTTTTACCATATATTTCCATTCAATGTTAAAATCTTGATAAGATTTTGAAAACTTATAATCACATATGCAATCCGTTATCATCCTTCACGTATGCTTTTCTGTGAGGTGGGAACATTCAGTATCAACACTATATGATGTGGACATAAGACATTAACACTGCACAGTATAAAATATAATCCTGATTAAGGTGTGTACTTTGAGATGTAATACTGATAAGGAGCAGATATGGAGGCATAAAAAAGCAACAATGTCCTATTACCACTTATCGCTCCAGCATGGCTGAAAATTCATTACAGGAATTTGCCGATTGCTTTAGATTATTTACAAACTTTAAAAGCAGCTAGCTATGAAGCAGTATTAGGGGCCACGTTAAGGGGGGAAAAATGTGGATGAAGATTTTTTATTTACTTTGAGAATGCATCAGACATATGGTTACATCCTTGGAGTGTAAAGGGGAGTTTCTGAAGAGGCGCAACTGTGTTAGCTGAAAGAAAAGCTGTGTCTATGATGTCGCCTACATGGCAGCTGGCATGGTGGACAGTCTAACGTGAATTGATGGACTAAGGGAATTGATTTTATTCTCATCATTTCAACTTTAATTTTGACTTTGTCAAAATGCCGCTTTAAATTTAATCTTGTCATATTGGATTTTATTCTCTATTTTTTTTTCTTAATGTGGTCCGAATACTCCGTCATAACTAGCTACAGTTTGTAAATAATCCTGAGCAATCTGCCCTAAATTGGACTTTACAATTCATTTTCAGCCATGTCATCATAAAAGAAAAAAGAAAGTCATATGTTTTTTAAATCAACTGAAAGGCTTGAATCTGGCATGTAGAACATTAAGATTATAAACATTACAAATTATACTGAAAGTGATAGTACTGTAACCAGTCCCATATGAGTGAAACTGGACTGGATTGAGGACGCAGACCTACATTTAAGTGGACCAAAAGCTGTGGTCCATGTCATGAACTGAACATCAACACAGTCAACTGAACTGGGTGCTCCTTTTACCGGGAGTGGCTCCTAATCTCCCCAGTGCAGGAGCCATCACAGATGTGGTCCGCCAGCGAGAGAGACTCCTCTGCTGCAAGTCGTCGACTCACAAATTGATCAGTTTCTGTTTGGATTCCCTGTCTGTGTCTGACCGGCTCAGCGTGGATGTGTCTTGCTTCGGAAGTCCATATAAGTAGATGGAAACACAAACCAGGATTGCTCCAAAGGCAAACGAGGCCGCTGCGCAAGAGGGGAAAGAAAAGCAAATTGAGATATTTGTGAATTTACAAAAGTTTCAGACAGTTTTGTTTAAAATCTGAATCTGCTTTTAAAGATTCAAAGGTTTTGTAATTTCCTAGGTTTATTTTGTGGGTTTCGTCGAAAGAAGTATGCGATTTGGTCATAGTTTTACAGAAAATAGAGAAAGTTATTTCAGTTGTTGGCTGCAAGGAAAAGCTCATTTTACCCCCCCAGAATGTTCATACAGTCATTATTGGAAACTCTATTGTCCATATTTGTTGAATTGTATGCTTCCTAGTAGCCACATTTTGCCTGATATCCCAATAATTAGAATTGATTGAAAGTGCATCAATTAAAGACTGTTTGCATTTCCCTGTGAGTGCCAATTTGCTCTGCCCTTTGTAGAAACATTAGAAAGAACTTTCTGGGGGCTCGGTTAGTATAGCACGTGCCCCATGTACAACGCTGACACCTTACTGAAGCGGCCCGGGTTCGAGTCTGGCCCTTTGCTGTGTGGCGCCCATTCTCTCCCCCTCATTTCCTTGCTCTATCCACTGTCCTCTCAAATATGCCCAAAAAGATCTTAAAAAGAAAGAGCTTTCAGTTATGCTACTTACTACTATGCTAAATGTTATGCAGCTGGCTTACTTTATTAAAAATGTGCAAACATCCACAACCCCGCAGGCGCAAAACACACAACCTCGCCTGATAAACCAGAACCTAATAAAATCTATTTCTCAAATCAGTACAACAATGTGGTAACAACAAAGTAACATACTTATCTGTAGCCCAAACAAGATGACAGACGCCACAGTTGAGAGAACAATGGCGGCTGCAGCAGAGAAGCCCTTCATGATGTTGTCTGTATACTTCACCACCACCGACGTGTACAGGCCTCCCACACTGGCCAAAACTGGAAGCGCGAAGAGCAATGTCAGCTTAAATACTGTGAAATAATGTGCAATCAGATAGACAATGCACTCAGGTTTAGTCGAACTTACATATTACAAAGCACACCCAGGGTGTATAACCAAAGAAGAAGCCTTTCTCCAGGATTTTGTCGCCATCGTTCATGCACACACCGATCAGGGTGACCACAATGCCGGAGAGGTACATCTGGATGTTTCTCACCCACAGAGACGTGTTTGAGCTCTTCAACACCTTCTCAAAGTACACACCTTAATCAGAAAGTTGACACAAAGCTGTGAGATGCAAGTAAATATTCACAAACATTTAATGGTGAATATCTCAATAACAATATGTTAAAACACCAGCAATGCAAATAAAATTTACTTTAAGCAAGAGACATCAGTTTTGTGTTTGATTACACACAACGTGTTAACTTATCACAGTGTTTTTGGTTACGGGAAGTATTTGTATTATGTGTGGTAGCGTAATCAATAAAGGACAAAAAGCCACTACCAGTCTTTTCCACAGAATCCGGTGTCAATTTTACCTGCAAATCCAGAGCAAAGGACAGCAATAGCGATGGCCATGAACCCAACAAAAGGATTTTGCTCGATCTGGAAAAAAAAGGAAATGACATAAGCCACCAGACTGATGGTAAATAGCACCTGCAGTCTGAGGCGATGGAGGTAATAAAAAGCCGATTCCATGATAGTGTGAGTCACAGCACATGGATTAAAAATCACTGAGTAACCAGGGTGGTACGAACATTTGCATTTTAACACCCCCACCTGAACTTTAGTGGCCTCCGCAGGCTTCCATTGGACGAGTGTTACGCCCCCGCAGAGCGTGAAAACAGAGAACCACTGCAGCTGGCTGAGAGAGCGGCTCAGCATGAGGACTGTGCACAAGGCTGTGCACGGGATTTTCAGCTGATAGGTAACCTATACAGGAAAAGACAAGTCAGGCTGATCATTTCTTTTCACACTGATACAGCTCCACACATACAGTTAACACTAGGCAACTATTTGTGGTTAAAACTGTTTGTTTTAACCATGAACTTCGCACACTGGAGGGGTCAATGTTCCTGTATTGGATTTTAGTTTCTGTAAATGTGCTCAATGTTGTTAGCATTCTACCCTTAAACCAAATGCCAAGTCGGCTGCCAGCTTCAGCTTGTGTGTGCATGTGTCCACTAGTGCTGAAACGATTAGTTAAGTTACTGAAATTGTGTGTATATCTAACTACACAAAAAGCAAAAAACATCCGGCATTTACTGGTTCTAGCTTTTCATATGTCAGCAACTGATTTATCTGTATTGTATAAAATCAGAATTTTTTTCCCAGCTGTTGGTTAGACAAATCAAGAAATTTAAAGATGTCACCATGGCATCTGGGAACATATTAACATATAACAGACATTTGTTCACTATTTAAAAGATCCAGTGCATAATATTTAAGAGGGTCTATTGACAGAAATGCAATGTAATATCCATAACTGTTTTCAGTGGTGTATAAAGGCGGAATTGAACTATTATGTTTTTATTACCTTTGAATGAGCCATTTCTATCTACAAACACCACGGGTCCTCTCACATGGACGTCGCCATGTTGCGCTGCCATGTTTGTACAGTAGCCCGAACAGACAAATGGTGATACAAAGCGAGTTGCGAGTGGTTTATTATAAGTTAGAAAAGAAGAGAAATGTAGACAAATGGAGGCCCACATGTAGGCTATTATTTAGCACAAGAGTCAACAAAGCGTGTCAGCCACCATAGCTTCTCCTGCTCGCTGTGACTGATGGTGCATTCATGTGTTGTCGTAATTATCAGAATCCTTTTTTTCTCCTAAAATCTTTATTGCAAAAAGAGAAATAAAGTGTACATAGGACATATTTTGCAAACATGTAATCTGTAATATGGTGTTAACTGTTTGCTGTCCATGTAGAGTGAACTAGATGTCTGTATGTTGTTTATATGCTCTTATAATGCTAGTCCAACACATCTTTGTAGGAGCATCCATGTTGATTCCACATTCTGACTTAAGAGCACATAAAAGTCGGAATAATGATTTCACAACTCGGGAAATGGGACCATCCGAGTAGCATGTGAATCCACAGTGACCTGCTGGTTGCAATTTGTAACCCTCACCACTAAGTGCCATTAAACTGAACCTTTAAATGAATAGACAATTATTAAAAAAAAAAAATCAACGGATTACTCAATACAGAAAATAGCTGTTTGTTGCTGCCTAGAGGAGATAAAATATCACTTTAAAGTGGTTCATTGAAAAGGCTTTAGTCTCGATACGTCAGCAGTGAAGTATTTGATTAAGCTAAATGCCAAACTACACTTTGTCATGTATCCTACCTCATCAGTTCAGCGAGATCGCAGCATGGAATCACTTTATTGACACACCTTACTTTCCCCATGTCAGAAGATTACATGAGCATAAGCATGACGTTATTTGTCCAGCTATCAACGTGACATAACTTTTGCAACGACAGTGCCAATGTGCTTTATTTGACTTGCTTTATAAGTAAATCATAAAATTCTCTACACTAACTCATTTCCACAATGGAAACAACGGTCTTAAAATACACCAAAGTAAAAAAGCTCCTAAACAGTTGATAATCAATCATTTAAGTCAGAAAAACTCCAAACACTGGGGCTCCTGCAAGAACATCGTATTCTTATCTTGAAATTCTCTTCCCCTTCCTCTTGCTTTCGGAGATCCATAAATGAAAATCTATCCTTTTTATCAAAGTCAGCAGTGGAATCAAGTGAATTTGGTTGGATTGGTGTGTTTGTCTACCGAATCGCAGCTCTAATAAGTTTCACATTTCTGGATCCCGTGCTAATCAAAGTAATAAAATGTACAATCCATTAGTGAAAAACTTGTTGAGAACTGTAAACTGAATCTGTTTTTTGGGCAGAAAAAGTGTAAAATATTTCCACATATCTGACATTTTACAGATTAAATGATTAATCAACAAAATAGCTCTCTACATTATGACGTTATTGGACGCAGAGTAGACAAAACATACACCAATGATCCACACCCAGCTACTGTTTTGAACACAGGAAGAAAACAGGTTTAAGTTCATACCTGATAAACTGCCGCATCGAGGTTACTCAAAGCAAGAAAGGCCATATTATTCTGAACTGCATATACTATCGATGGCACACTCAGCTTCAGCAGTTCTTTTGGGCTGCAGAAAACATGTTCGACTAAGGCGTTCTTCAGTCTGACGGGGCTTCCCGTTTCTCTGAAAGAGGAGGAAAAAAAGTATAAATATGGGACTTTTAAGACAGATACCGAATTTGACATTTGAGGATTTTAAAATCTGATAATGTGATATATCAGCCGATCTTTTCAAGAACACATAACAAAAACAAAGATTATCACTAACATTTGTTATGTGCAGTTATGAGACCTCACCAAGATAACATGACATAATGCAGTTTAATTTTTTTAATTATTATAAATAGTACTTTGAACAAAAGTACACCTGATTATGTCAGCTGATCGCTGTCTTTTATGGTGGATTTGTAGCCTTGCAAGGTGCCCTATGGCGGTCAAGCTATGCAACTACAACACTCGTAAAATGGATTCTTCTCTGTGTTTTTTTGTCATTTATTGGCTGTTATAATACATGATATCGATTTACCTCATATCGGGAGATAACATCAGCAGGCCGATTTATTGGTCAGGGTCACACACACACACACACACACACACACACACACACACACACACACACACACACAGAAACTGTTGCACCAGTCATGTTTAGTTCAGCTCGAGCCAAGATGACGGGGATGTTAACTGCTATAACTTGTTAGCCACCATTTTTAGAGTAAGCCTACAGCACTTTACACTGCAAGCAGAATTTCAGTGTTATGTAATGTAACGTTACAGTTCACCTGTCTCTCCTCTGCCCCTCTTGGTCTGTGTGTATACACTAACATTTGGAGCCCCTTGGGGGCCCATCTGCCCATCCAAAAGCAGTCAAACTAGGGCTTGAGCTCTAAGATGTTGTTTAAAGTTAATACTGCTGGATTACTATGTTTTATTTCACGGGCTATCTGGAATTTTTAAGGTAATGCATGCATAATAATTTGTAATGATAAATTCAATTTTTAAAATTCAATAATGATGTTTCTTAAGTCAATGAGAAATCTTGTTAAATAATGGTAATCTCAATGTTGACCAAAATGAAACTTAAAGATCTTTAGTTATGAAAGTTTTTTAAAACCTTATAAAGGCTGTTCTACACCAAAGTTTACTTGACCCTACATAGTTTGCTTATAGGGCTGGCACAGTGTGGGGGATGCCTTACTTTGCTAAACTACCTAATACAATGACTCACTCTAAGCTTTGGTTTGTAGACTTTCTTGTCTGCTTTTAATACTATTCAGCAATATTTGCTTGCAGAGAAATTTCTTTTCAATTTTAACCTCGACTTTTATGTCACTGGACGTATTATAGACTTTTTGACCAAGCCGTTGAATGTGTCCTTTTCAAACAAGCTTCACTTATTCCGTGTTACACCATAAGGAAGTGTTCCCTCTTTTATATTCTTTACACAAACCGCTGCCAAAGTCAATACCAGAACAAACACATTTTAATAAGCCTCCTGTAGGAAGAGAAACTCTGTCATGTGCCAGTAGTTGACGACTTTGTGTCAAATCTTTTCCTGAGTTAAATGTGTCTAAAACCAAGGACGGGATCATTGACATTGGAGAGTCGGCACCCAAATAAAACAGATACTGAGGAGAATGCAATTGACCTTGTGAAGTATTTAGTTACTGTCTTTGAGAACATGTTGAGCTTCCAACCAATTGTAGATGCAATTTCTAAAAATGTCCTCCAATGTCTGTACTTTTGGGAATAATAACCTATTTTCATGTGTGCGCTATAAAAATGACTCGGTTCTATGGAGGATCCACTGGGTCTGTTATATATATATATTTTTTTTTTTTTAAATTGTGGCATTGTTTCGGAACCCGAATCGGGCCAATAAGAAGAGAGGCTTTTTCGGCTTGTCAAAGTGCCCACTAAAGGTATCAGAGAGAGCTCTCTGACCTCTACTAAAGAAGGCCCAGGCCATATTGGACAGTCCTGATCACCCCCCTGCGGAGGGAGTTTGAGTTCCTACATTCAGGCCATACAAACAGAGTTCCTTGTCGTTGAACAAAAAGATACAAAGCCTCTTTTGTTTGTTGAGCAATTAGAAGCCTGAATTTGCACGTGATCGCTGCACCTGAGCACTTCATGTCATTTGGCATTCAGATATTTTTTTGTCTTCATTTGAAGTGATCTCTCCTTTGTACTGTTTGTCCTTGTGATCTGTCTACATTGAATGTGTTGGTATACCTGCCTGTAACCAAATATCCACTGCGTGCGATAACGTTTTTTGACTTGACTGTTTTTACATGCCGCCTGACCAATAAGACTTTCTTTCACTGAGAAAAAAAATGACATCTCTCTACCTTTAGTCGGTCTTATGTATTATGTAAATAAATTTATTATTTTCATTATTAATTGATCTGCCAATTATTCTATCCTGCTTGTAAATCCTCCCAATTTAGAATCAGTAACTAAGAAACTCTGTTTAAAGACATCACGTGTACCTGTGACATGTTAAAATGTATTGTAAAAGGGGCAAAGTAGTTGTAAAGTTAGCGAATCTACTCAATGTCAGCTCCGCATCTATATTTTTAAGAAGAGTGTGGAGTTTCACATAAAGTTACTTTTGAAGCAGAAATAAAAAACCTAATTAGTAGTGCTTCTAAATTTCTTAATTGTGAGGATTTGCTTTTTTTCTTATGCGGTAATGAACTGAGTGTCTTCGGATTTATCTTTTTAGGGGCCGTCAGTCTGAACAATATTAAAAGATGTCACTTTGTTTTTTAACTTAACTGGTAACTTTTTCACTTACAAGGGAATCAAGTACACACTAGAGTATTTAACAGCAACAAACACTTACTTTGACAACATCCCCAGACTCAGTATTAATTTAATGACTTCAGTGATGCACACTGCAGTCGTGGAGAAGTACAGATCTCCTGTTGAGATGGTCCTTGTGTACCGTAGTGCCACCGTGTATGCAGCTGCCACCAGTGTCATCACTGTCAGACAGTACACTTTGAAGATCACACTCACATTTTCTGAGGAGAGAAAAGGGAGAAAATAGACCTAAGTGCCAACAACGTAATGCAGCTAACAGTCATTACCTTACAATTCTATAAGTATAACACCACACTACAGAATTTATTTATGGTTTATTTTAGTAGGGACCGATACAGCTTGCGTAGATAAACTGAAAACAGCAATCCAATGCATGTATCGTAGCATTTTTAGTGCTTCTAATTTGCAACACTCGTCCCTGGAAGGGCTTTTAAAGAAATAACACATTAAAATAGTGAGAGAAGGGGGAAAATTATACAAGTACGATATGTTAAAGCAGAACACAAGATTAACGGAAGGTTAGTACAAGTTTTAGTACATGTTTGTTGCTAAGCCAGCTTGACATCTCTCTTAAAGGTGGTGACATTTGCAGCAGTTTTCAAGTGGTCCAAGACTTTGCTCCTTTCACAGAAAAGTCAGTCTGAGCAAAAGAAGTTTTTTCAAAATGAAACTTTAAAGTTGCCACTTGAAGCTGCTCTTGATGTCTTCACAGAAATACTGAAGAGCAAGTCCATTTAAACCTTTAAACTCATGCTTTACACAATGAAATCAATCAATAAAGTTAAAGCAAATCTTAAAATCTAACTTGCTTTTAGTCCAAGATTGTCGAGGTGCTATTGTAAAGACAGCTTAAAGATTTAATTAACTGACTTGTTGGCCTCAGACCAGGTTGCTAAACCATAGGACAGACGAGAAAATATCATTGAGTTTAAGAACATCAAGGCACAGTCAAATGTCAAGCAATTTCTCATCATACATCAAAACAGCTAAGGTAAGCCTGAATCGTTTTACAAATCTTTTTAGTGTGACTTTTAAAATGTAACAGGGAGTCTAAAATCATCCTTGGATATCTCACATCTGTGACTTGTTCAATGAGCTCACCTTAAACTCCAAAGATACTGTTTCAGATTTTTAATGCGTAACAGACAACTTATTTAACAATCCCAAAAAGTGTTGAGTGAAAACGAAGCAATAACTGACACATAACCAGTGTTTACATGATCTCAGTTTGGTGCTGGGCTCCTTCCACTTAACCTAACGTTACTGGTGGTCCTCTAATAAATCAGGGTCTCCGGCAGCTAACATTAGCCTATCGAGCTAGCCTGTGTTCACTGGTTAAAAACTCACCGCCGCCCATCGCTGCTCTGTTTTGTGTCCGTCCGAGTGGCAAAGAAGTCAACTGTCCTGCTCTCGTTACATTCCATTAAAACTAACAAACGTGTCCGGTGTGGTTTGGGGAACGCTGACCAACCAGCAAAACAACAGACGAAATGATGACTCCAGTTTAGATGTTCCAGCCACGATTCTTACGTCCTGCATTTCCCAGAATGCAGCGCGCGAGTAGACAGTGATGTAGAG
>JAPMOB010228001.1:0-16970 GCA_029875015.1 Lepomis gibbosus
CTTTTGAGATGTACTTGCAAACAAAATCGGTTTTATCTCAACAAACAAACATTGATTTCAGCAAACATATCTTTGGCATTTTTCCACTTTCTTCATACAATCAATTGTACAAATATGGATCCATCAGCAGTAAGCTAACATGAGCAGATATGTGGGCCCGGCTGATTTTATTTGTTTTCTAGACGCAGTAGCTGGCTTATGTTGGTTAGAAACTGTTCAGGGCCTCCCGGCATCACACCCAGCTGATACTCCTTTTGAATGTCTGTTGTTGTTAAACAAGGTAGCCAGCATTTTGTTACTGGCAATAGTTTGTGCTGCACTGATTTATGATTTTAATTGTTAGTGTTTTTTCGTCTCCTTTCCCCGTGAGCCTAATAAGGACGGATTGTGTCTGTGTGTGTTTCTCCCATTATTCCTTGCATGGGACAAGCAGATGAAGTGTTACAGCACATATGTTCTATATATATATATATATGTGTCTTCAGTCTTTTAAACCACCTGCTCCCTTGCCTGTTCTCCTCTAGGTGGTGGCGAGTGACGGGGTGCGGGCTATGATGGAGTCGGCCCTGACAGCCAGAGACCGGGTGGGCGTGCAGGACTTTGTCCTGCTGGAGAACTACACCAGCGAGGGCGCCTTCATAGAGAACCTGCGCAAACGCTTCAAAGAGAACCTCATCTATGTGAGTGGGTGTGGTGAGGAGGGTGGGGGTTTAGCTGCATTAGAGCCCTGCCATTGCTGGATTTTTGAGTTTGATATTGATATTTAAGAGTAATTTGTTTATTAAAGAATTGCGACCAAGATATTAACTGAGGAGGATGTTTCATAACCAAGCTGCCAGTGCTTTTTGTAGGGTTTCACAATTGGTTGAAATATTATCGAAATTGCAATATCGCCAAGTGCCAAATCACAGAAGTTTATCCCTGCTAATTGTGAATCATATTGCAAATCATAGTATCTACCCTACTCTTTTGTATATAAACCATGTAGTGGGGAGGGCTTTTAAAAGTCCTCAAACATATCTTTAGCATTTGTCAATGGCAAGTTTTTGATACTTATTCTCCGACATATGTGCTTATGTTTCTTCTTTTATGGTAAATTGTGTTGTGTAACTTTTGAAAGAAAAACGCTAAAAATGGTTAATGACAGTTAACTGACATGAAATTAGCCTGGAGCCTAGGTGATGTGGAAACATCGACGGTGTGGGACAAAAGGACACCTACAGTTAGTTTCCTATGTCTAGAGTCAAAGTGGCAAAACCGTATTTGCATATTTGGATCATTTAGATTCACACTGCGACATTTAAAGTGGACCACAGCTTTTAAATACAAAGTTTCACTTGGAAGAAGGCCAAGACCTGTGGATGGTGCAGACAGCTCTTTGGTCTTCTCACTGCAAAAAACTCAACAAGTTACGGAAATAAAGTTTGAATTAGTCACCCGCATCATGCAAACAGACAGTGGCAATAAGACACATGCAGTACAGACAAGTGTAGTTTAATAGTACAGCTGAGTCTTGAGTCATGTAATGTAACTGGATGTTCCCTTTCCATCAGACATACATTGGTTCAGTGCTGGTGTCAGTTAACCCGTACAGAGACCTGGAGATCTACACCAAGAACCACATGGAGCGATACCGTGGAGTCAACTTCTACGAGGTCTCACCGCACATGTAAGCACACAACCTCTGCACACCTTACAGTATTCAGCTCACCTTTCCATTTTAAGAACTCACACGTGCAGCTACTTTCTTAATAGGTATAAAAGACAAATAATAAGCCAAATAAGCCTTCAGAACGTACAATTATACACAATCTATCATGGTCCTCCCTTTAGACAGTCTCATACGGGATGCATTCTTTGCACCTGACCATGAATGCAGCATTATGAGGAGGAGGGAGGAATGACTCATTGCATGTGTTTGCTATTACAGGTGAAACATATGTTTTGACTGCATTATTGACGGCGGATAGCATGTTTACTGATGCCTTGCTTTTGCTCCAGCGGCCTGAAAGTAGGAGTCTGTTGATGCTCAGTGAATCTTTTTATCCTGGGATGACGTAACATTTTTGTTAAACGCTGTCACAGTGTTTATGTTCAGAGCGCATGGGAATATTTGCCCCATACGCCACTCTCATAGAGTAAACTAAGCTACGTAATGCTCCCATGGTCTGACTCTCCTTTTCTTTATCAGTCACTGTTTGCAAGACGTCATGGCATGAGGCATGAGTGTTTGTTTGAAAGGTTGCCACAGGAATGTTGGGGAATTCCCTATTAAATCCTCCCAGACCCCACAGGTCAGCTACACAACAATCAGGTTCATTATGGAGAGTGGTGTCATCGAAACATTTTAGAATCTCTCTTTAACTCTTTCGCTCTTTGCTCTAACAACTGGTAGTTATTTCTTTTCTGTCTTTACTTTAACACTTGTGCATAGGTCCAAATGTTTTCGCTCCCTCTGAGTGGAAAGAAAAATGTGCTTTGGCGAGTAGAGGTGGAGGGTCACAGAGAGGAAACGGGAGGGAGAGGTGGAAAGGAAAGTAAGCAAATGATGGTACCAGGCAAGAGCTTTACTCCTTTGAGAGGGAATTCCTCTGAACTGAGTCTGACCCCCCCCCCTCAGTCCAATATCGCACACATACATTACATACACACACACACAGACACAGTGCGATATAAATATGGCCTCGCTGGTGGGTTTATCATCCAGTTATTATTCTGGTGTCAGAAATGTGTCCAAACAGGCTGAAACAACATATCAGTGCTGATAGCAGCAGCGGGGCTGAAAAATGACACTGTAACTAAAACAGACTGTGCTCCACTCTGGACTTCATGATTCATACTGGATCTCTTTCCATCTTCACACAGTATGAGATGCTATATGTTCCATTCAGACTCAAGTTTTCCAACATCATCACCATGCTTGATGAGTAATTGTCAGTTTTGTTACAACATGTTATTTTGAATCATGTAAATGTATATTTCTATTTTACCCAGTAATTCGGGTTGAGTTTAGTAATGTTGAACATAAACCTAAGTTTCTAATGTGTAATGAATATTTAATGTATACTATTATTCTCTTTAGTTACGTGATAACAGTTTGACTGCTATTGGCTAATAGTTACCACAAACTCCACAGGGTATCGTTATCTTCTCGTAGCCAACAAGGACATTATTTATTAATTATATGTTTGTAATGATTTCAAACAAATGTCATCAGATCTGAATTATATCACCAACTCCATATATTGGCTTTATTCATGTTATTTTCTTCCCATTATAATGCCTTGATATTTCCACATTAAATGTTTTTACCATTTGCAGTCCGAGGCCTGTTTCAGTAACACATATTTCCCTCCACTCCTCCAGCTACGCAGTGGCAGACAACTCTTACCGTTCCTTGAGGACAGAGAGAAAGGACCAGTGCATCCTCATCTCTGGTGAGAGCGGCGCTGGGAAGACGGAGGCATCCAAAAAGATCCTGCAGTACTACGCCGTCACCTGTCCGGCCAGCGAGCAGGTGCAGACCGTCAAAGACCGCCTGCTGCAGTCCAACCCTGTGCTGGAGGTGAGATGCCGCGGCACGTCATTAATCTGGGGGAACTCCTATCCTGCAGCACACTGAGCACGGAGCTTTTCAGCATATTGGCTGAATTTATTATGCTGTTGAGTGATAGACTGCTGGGTGATGCTGTGTTGATGAATGTGGCTTAATACAATTGATAGTTGAAATTGGTTTGTTGATAAATTTGGGGCGTATTTGCTTTTTCTAAAAATAAGATATCAACCTGTCAGCAGTGTTGAGCTGATAAAGAATAAGACAGTATTCTTTATCAGCTTATATATACAAATATAAGCCTAATATTTTAAGACTAAAATAAGTACTAAATGTCTCGCTATCATGACTAATATTTTAGTATCTTTTTATTGGAGCAGAGATTTCTCATCTTAACTGCTTTTGTTATAGCCGTATAGCAGCCAGTCACTAACCCGACAGTCTGGTAAAGAGGCGTTTGCTTTGCTTTCACCACCAGTCAGAATAAGTGCACAGTGGCCCACAGGGTCAAAGATGAGGGAAATCCATTTAATAACCAGTGTTTTTAGTGACTGTTATTGATGTATCTGCCAAACACAAAGTCTATTAACATCCTCGGCTCAGTGAGGGGAAATTGCGGCGCTTGCAGCCAGTGTTGTTCACCTCCACTGTGATGGATGTAATGCAGTTTATTTGATTATCCTGGATGTTATTGGAGTGGTGGAATGTCTCATAGTCTAAATGCTAAATGCAGAGACTTCTCCACCCAGACAAGAGTCAACACAAACAACAGTGATTTTTTTTGTATGATTTTGTATCTTAGTTTTCTTTGAATTAATACATTATCATCTGCATATACACGTATTACATAATCACTTTGCTATGTGCTTTCCAAAACCTACATCTGTTGAACAAATTCGACCTGCAGACAAACGTGTTTTAATACATGTGTCCTACTCCCACACATACGTTACATATTTTGGGGAAATGTGTGCGAAACTGTAATTGTGTAACTGTGGTTTTGAGGATGAAAGCACTAGTGAGGTTGTAGTTTACAGAAGCGCCTGTTTTGATTTCTGGGATGTCCCTGCCAGATCCTTTCCAGATGTGTGTGAGCGTACACTATGTCCTGTAATCTGTGCTACTGTCTGTAGACCAACATTGATGCCTGTGGTCTTCTTGTTGTTTCACTGCTACCTCCATATCTGCCATCCTGTCTTTATCACTTTTTAAAAAATCTGTTATCTCGCTACCTCCGTCAGTCATCACTCCTCTCCTTTCTTTATCCCTCTCTATCTCCAGGCGTTTGGCAATGCCAAGACGTTGCGCAACGACAACTCGAGCCGCTTTGGCAAGTACATGGACATTCAGTTTGACTTCAAGGTGAGCAGGACTGTCTAATTTATACTGGCAGCTACTTTACGCCAGAGTGAACACTGTCCAACAAGTCTTCCTTCAGAGGGAAACAGGTTGTTGCAAAAACCAAAAATATTGTTACTTCAACATATTGAAAACCAAACAAGAAAATTCAGGCTCTGTTATTTTGCATGGTAATGTTAAAGGTGAGGTAAGCGATTCTAATCCAAGTCTTCATATTCAGCAAAGGTCTCCTCTTGGTTTGCTAGCTCTCCGTTCTGTGTGTGTACTGAAAATAAATTCAGTGTGTGTACTCAGCCCTGGCTCTGTAAATGGGAAATGGGACAAAGTGGCTCGGACAGAGCCACAAAACAGTATTCCAGCCATGATTCGTGTGTCAGGTAACGTTAAATGACTCTCCCACAGGCATTCATCTTAACTTTCTAGTTCACCAAGACATGCTGTTGTTGTGGTGTTGGCTTTAGCAGCGGGAGAGTTGTGAGTCTCGCTGTCTGGAGCTGCTGTGCTGGTTCTGGGACCGCCTCTGCATGTTAACTGACAGCGTCACTTTGCTAACCCACAACTTAGCTAATGTTAGTTACGCCACTTGCTGTGTCGTTGTTTGATCTTTATCATGGTATTTGTCATGGTGTTGGTTTTCTCCAGAATCGCTTACCTCACTTTTACCCATGTAAATATACTTTGTCTGTATTTTTGCTTTTTTTTTTTTTTTTTTTTNAATCACTCCTCCTCGCTGTATCGCTTTTTTGTGGGTAAACAAACTATTTCATGGACTACAAAATCCCTGTCGACCTGCATGTTAAATCAACCCTACATCACACCTCAGTTCTCCAGCCTTACCTTCTTCTCCTCCTTCCCTACTTCCCCCCTCCCTCCCTGGTCTTTATCCCGTCGGCAGGGCGCCCCGGTGGGAGGCCACATCATCAACTACCTGCTGGAGAAGTCCCGCGTGGTCCACCAGAACCACGGGGAGAGGAACTTCCACATTTTCTATCAGCTGATCGAGGGAGGGGAAGAGGACCTGCTGAGACGCCTGGGCCTGGAGAGGAACCCTCAGCAGTACCAGTTCCTGGTCAAAGTAAGTATCTAGTACTTTTGTAGAGTTTCGAAGTGGAAGGAGCAAGTTTGGGAGTCTTTGATTCTTTTGCTGACTGCTGTTCGCACTAATTATCGTATTTTAACAACATTATTGCTGTTGGACACTTACGTACTTGTGAAACTGTTTGGATCTCGTTGGATGCTGTATGGGAGTGATCAGCTGCCTGTAATAAACTATCAAACGCAGCAATGGGATATTGGATTCTTTGGACAGTCAGTGCGTCAGGCAGATAAGTCGTCCTTACTCAGCCTCTGCGGCTACAATTTGTTTTTAGATAGTTGCCTATATAAACCATCTGTAACCATCTGCAAGGGAAGTTGCAGTAAGTCTTTCTCTCTCTCTCTCTATCCTGTCATAAGTCATTGCTCTCTGTGTGTGTGTGTGTGTGTGTGTGTGTGTGTGTGTGTGTGTGTGTGTGTCCCAGAGGGATTTCAGGTTAATAGGCTCTCAGTCAGGGACTCTCAGTGCAGTGAGAGGTGCTTTCCTGAGGGGGCAAATCTGGCTTAAGGCACTAGCTGAACCCTCCCCTCAGTGAACACACACACACCAACAGCTACTGAGCAAAACACCTCGTCTGTTTGTTTGTGCAAAAAGGTGTTTACATCACATTTTAAAAAGGTGTTTACTGCACATGTAAACAACTATTTACAACATCAGCCACTTTATGGATTTTCTTGGACGCGCGGCCAACTTTACTAGGAAATAAAAAGCTGAAGTAGATGATAAATATATAATGTGCTTTACATTTCGTGTGTGTTTTCCATAGGGTAACTGTCCCAAAGTGAGCTCCATCAACGACCGCAGTGATTGGAAGGTGGTGAGGAAAGCCTTGACTGTGATTGGCTTCAGCGAAGACGAGGTGGAGGTAGGTGGAAACCCTCTGTTTTCCTGAAGTAGACAGAGCAGAGCCCCCCCTCCCCTTGCATTTCCTCTTCTTTGACAACAACTACATTTAAAAACCAAAACTTTATTAAACATCACATTCCCCCCCACTCAGTGTATTGCTACCACAGGTTTCACTATGGGCAGTAAAGTACTCCATGTGCCTGAGGGGGCAAGGGGGGGGTAGTGTGTGTGTGTGTGTGTGTGCGCGCGCCACAGCAATTGTGTGTGACTATTATTATAACGGTAAGAACTTATTTGTGCTCAGCGTGGGAGTCTTCCTACATGTTCATGAGTCTGGGCTTACTGCCAGAGCTTTTTAAATCTCACACTGCTTATAGAGTGACGAGCAGGCGTGAGTGTGCGTAAGGTCTAGTGTGATACTTGGTGAGCTTATTGCTAGTTCCTATCCTGTTCAATTCTTAACCTACTTGTCATCAAAGCCACCCTTATCTGGCATGTCGCTCATAAAGAGAGCCATGGCCATAATCTTATCATCTCTTTACCTTTGTTCTCTCCCTCCTCCTTGAAGGTCTTTCTGTGTCCCAACTCTCCACCTGTTTGTAACTATTTATACTTACTTTTTCTTCATATATTATTCTCTCTTGTCCTTATTTGGGCTTCCCCTCCCTGTCTGTGTTTTCTCTGTGTAGGAATTGTTGAACATAATCGCCAGTGTGCTCCACCTGGGGAATGTGCAGTACGGCGGAGAAGAAGGCATTGCCTGCATCACTTCTGACACACAGATAAAGTACCTGGCCAGGGTAAGATGCTGCACCAAGCAGGTTCATAAACACTCGGAACAGGCCAGATGGGAGATGGGCTTTTTAAAAAAGGCCTGGGCCTGTATTTATTAAGTATCTCAGAATGTCTCTTAGAAATAGCCGTGAGGGTATTTATGAAGCTTCCTGCATTTACTCTCTACAATTGAAAGGACTTCTTCATAAGTGAATGACACGTAGCTGTTTTATGACATTCAGCTGTATACATTATGGGGTTTTATTGTAATTTTTCTGACAGTTTTGTCTGATGTAGCTGCAGCCCTGTCAGAAGCGCCCCGTCATTGACACCACCATTATGTTAGCTAACTATTTTAAACGTTTACCCATTATCTTTAGCTAACTGATGATCTATTATTAGGGCTGGGCAATAAAACAATAATGATAATTATTTAATATTGATCAATAATAATATAATAAATGTTCAGTACATTTTTGATTTAATTAATTTGAATCACAAAGGAATTAGCACTTAATTTACTTCAGATACGGATTTTTCTGAAAAAGATTTTACTTAATTTGACTCCTGAATATTTGTTGAAAAAAGATTTTATCATAATTGTTTTGAATGCTCTGCCTCAGAATTGTGAAGCGATCCACTGTTCGGCATCAGGTGTTGGTTCTGACCATAAAGAGGAGTTAAAAACCACAAGTAATCTGGTTTCTTCAGCTTTCACTCAGGAGCAAACACCGGCTTTAAACTTGAAAGAAATAAGTGATGACTTTTTTGGCCGGATGGCCCAGCCCTATCCATCACGTTAAGCTAATATTTTCAGCTGGTTGTCTGCTTAGCTTTCCATTTCAAACATTTATTCAATGTCAAACGTAACATTTTCCCCCACTGGCCCATGTATTTATTCAGTTCTTTAGCTAACTATTAAGCTTTTTATGTTAATAATTTATCCATTACTTTACCATGACCTGCCAAGGGACTGTAGATGCGAATTAGCTTGAAGCTATAATCTGGTACAGTGCATCAAATGGTAACGTTTATGTTTTACTGTACGCTATCCCTTTTAAATAAAGAATAAATTAAATTTTAGATAACTTTTTCAAATCTTTATCCTTTCCCACTCTACCGTATCCAACCACACTCTGCTGCACATGTAACATTGATATTGCATGAGGGAACACAGTGCTGCCATTAAGCAGCTTTACGTTGTGCACAATATCTGAGGTGCTGTAAGAGCAAAGTTTAATTTATAACTACAGAAGAAGAGACAGCATGTGTTCTCCTGCAAGTCGGTCACAAAAATAATTCGGCTGAGTTTTTTTTTCCAAAATGTTCTTTGAATGAACTCATTGTCATCAAGCGTTGCGTAACTCCTCTCCTCTCATTGTTTCTGCCTGAGTGCCTTCTGCTAGTTTCCTAACAGGTTCCTAACAGGTTAGGACATCTCTGATAACTCTTTGCTTTTTGAGAACCTCTGGCCTGTTACGACTGATTTCATACTGTGAGATTCTTAATAAATATGGGCTTCAACCGGAGTTTGAAATTCATAGGGCTGCGAATAATCCTCATCCACACAGCTTCAATACATCACCATATATCTGACACATGCTAGTGAAGTCTGCACACTGCTGGATCAGACGTTACACACACCACTTTCCCCAGATACGTCCCCCATTGTTCCCTGCTTCAGTTTTTCAATTATCAGACATAATAGATAACAGATACCACACCCAGGATGTCACTGTTGCTGAGTGGCATGACATCTGTTTACATGACTGGAGATCATTTTGTCATTGGTGTGGCTGCGCTAATGTTGTTGTGCTTTTCCAGTTGTTAGGAGTGAATGGGACAGTGCTGACAGAGGCACTCACACACAAGAAGATAATTGCCAAGGGAGAGGAGGTAGGTTTGGATACACACTCTCATTGTAGTGCGAGTGTGTGATAAGCATTTGTATACAAAGCTTTCCTGTCTGTGTAATGTCTGGTCTGGTTCAGTGTAATTATATTGTAACTTGTCTACTCGGCCTCTCTCCTTCCTGTGTGTGTGTGTGTGTGTGTGTGTGTGTGTGTGTGTGTGTGTGTGTGTGTGTGTGTGTTCATCAGTTGATGAGCCCGCTGAACCTAGAGCAAGCCTCATCAGCTCGAGATGCCCTGGCCAAGGCAGTGTACGGACGCACCTTCACCTGGCTGGTTAACAAGATCAACGCTTCGCTGGCATACACGGTACACACACACACTGCAGTGAGCATGCCTGACTGTGACGGCACAGTTGAGAACTTTCCACTAAAGGATTTAAATTCTTTAGACATTTTCACTTTATCTTACTGTTGTGACATTAAATCACTCACACTACATTTCTCAAACTAAATCCAGACATTATCCAACACTGTAGTGCAGAGCGTGGTGACGTTTCCCCTTCAATATATTACAGCACAGCTCCACCTTGTGGATAAGTTCACATGGTGGACAAGGTGGAGTTGTTATATACTAACTAGACCAATGTCATTTTATTTCTCCATTTAATCCTTAAATTCATGATTCTTTAGTACAATCTGTCCAGGCGTAATGTGTATGAGAGTTTTTCCTTTCAAATAGATAGGAAGATGACTTTTGTTGTGTTTCTCTAACAGGATGACTCCCTCAAGAACTACTCTGTCATTGGCCTGCTGGACATCTATGGTTTTGAGGTCTTCCAGAACAACAGGTACAGTATGACTGATGAATACTGTACCTGTTGGATTACATGCTGAATTTAAACGTTTAACTTTAGATTAGAAGATTAGATGTCTGCATATCTTTAAGGTTTATTAAAGTAACTGAACACAAAATCACTGAAATTTAAACTACATTTAAAAATATATATATATTTGCACAAGGTCCTCTTCCTGGAATTTTCCAGAGCTTTCAGCTCCATCTTGTGGCCTTCATCAGCTGCAGGAGTTTGCTCAGTTGGTTACTGAACAACCTGAGTAAACTCTATATGCTGAGATGCAGCTGAAATTCCCAGTAAGTGGACCTTGTGCCAAGAACTTTGTCAGACCACAATTTTTAATGTCAATAATTAGCCTCCAACCTTAACCTACGCTGTGATTATGTAACCTATGTTTATAGATGGTATCAATTATGCTATGACCACTGTATGTGGGTAATATTAGCCTTTAGTTAAAGATCAGCCCCCAGCCACTGAGTCAGTCTTTTTTTCTGATTCAGCCATTGTGTTTATTGTTGTGCGTTGCAGCTTTGAGCAGTTCTGTATCAACTACTGTAACGAGAAGCTGCAGCAGCTCTTCATTGAGCTCACCCTCAAGTCAGAGCAGGAGGAGTACGAGGCTGAAGGCATCACGGTCAGACATCACTTTCTTCTCTCCCTCAGTGTCCTCTCTCTCACCCCCACCCGCCTCCATTGTCTAATCCAGATGTTATTGCACCTTCGCTGCATTTACACTTGGACTGTGTTTGCGGATTTATGTGGAAAGGCAGTCTGTTTACCTTTGGACCCACCTTCACCAGCTCTCTTCTTTTCATTTTACTTGCTTCCTCCGGTCCTCTAAGTCTCACGCGGTTTCCTTTCACCATCCATTACCTCCCCATTTCTCTTCCCTCTGCCAGGGTTTAGGCTTCGCAAAGAGCTCCTAATGTCATTGTGGTTGCAGTTGTGTTTTCCAATGTGAAACTGGTGATTTAATGTATCACTCTGCCGTTTCACTGAGGCTTTTGCTTAAGCTGATTTGCTGTTAAGTGCATATATTTTTAGAAGATACTGCCCCATTAGAAATTAAGCCTTTAACCCTGTTATTGTTGGCACTGTAGTGCTCTATTTATTCACAGTTAAAATCTTAAATGATACTCTTAAAGAAATGAAATGTCAAAAGAGACCTGCATTGAAAGATGGTGTCTAATTAAATTTTCTCCTCAGTTGCACCCTTTTTGTCTTCGCCTGTTTTATATTCATTGTATTTATATTGTTTTGCTCCTTTGGAACAAGGGCCTCTTGTGTTCAGTCTAATCTAAATGCACTGGTCAGAGAGCAGGTTGTGGGAGTAACTTGGACTCACCTCTCAAAGAGCCCATTATCATCCGACATCGGGGCCGTGGGCCGCACTCACTTTGGAAATGATGCGGCCTTTAGTGCTAACATAAGCTAACGCTGATGCACTCAGCCGGTGGAGCTCTGTGTTCGTGTTTGTGTCCACATACAAGTGGGTGAGCAGCGTGTCTGAGTGCCAGGATTCCAGGGATTCTGCAGATAATTGACTTTACGGCCATTAAATAGCTTATAATAGTTGTAATTGTGTCAGGGTTAGACTGATGAATTCTGTCCGAGACATTTTCTAAGTTCAAACTGTGAGGCAAAACAGCTCATCGTGGCTCTTCAAAAACTATTTCATCACGTTCTATATGCCCGGCAAAGCCAAATAATGCCCATGATAGGGTTTATTTTCTCATGATCTCTAACTGAAAAAGTGCTTGTGTCTTTGCAGTGGGAGCCGGTGCAGTATTTCAACAACAAGATCATCTGTGACCTGGTGGAGGAAAAGTTCAAAGGCATCATCTCCATCTTGGTGAGGAGACACGCTGCGCTCTGTCTCTGCTGCAGAGCTTTCACAAGATTTTATTATATTTATTAAATTCATCCTGGAAATGGATTTCTGCCAAAATATAAAAGACCCAAAGAACGTGTGGCAGGATGTGATGTCATATTAAAGAAATACTTCAACATTTTAGGAAATAATCCTGGAGCCTTGTCACTGTGCCTCCAGGAAATCACTGCTCCCAAACAATAGTCCAGCTCATAATCCAGCACAATCACATGTTATCGTTTTGTACACTTTTTTTCTATGGATTAATCAAACAAAACGCAGCGTATTCATTAGTGAGTTTTTGAGGTGCTGGTAGGTGTATAAGCTAAGCTAACCATCCCCTGGCTCCAGCTCCATATTTACCGTAAAGACATGAGAGGTATATCGAATTTCTCATCTCTGCAAGAATGTGAATAAGTGTGTTTAAGTATTCCTTTAATGCTCAGTCACTGGGAAGCAAAAACTGGTATCACCTGTTTAATAAATCATGAATGAATTGATTGGATTGTAACACAGATAGCAACTGATACAGGGACATGGTCTCGGAAGGGTTTTTTAGATTCTGTAAGACAATGACTGATTGACGCTCTTTTTGTGGCCCTTATCACAGGATGAGGAGTGTCTGAGACCTGGAGACGCCAGCGATTTCACCTTCCTAGAGAAGCTGGAGGACACTGTGGGAGGACACCCACACTTTGTCACGTTAGTTTTTTTTAATCTTCTTTATCTCTGACTACTGCAATGCCACAACTTCACTACTTCAAAGTCTGGCTGTTGACTGGCTTGTGGTACCAGACTGTGAACTATTGAATATGTGTCCAGTCCATTTGCTGATATTTCCATGCTCTGTGTGTGTGTGTGTGTGTGTGTTTCCCTGCAGTCACAAGCTGGCTGATGCAAAGACCCGGAAGGTAATGGGCCGTGACGAATTCAGACTGCTGCACTATGCTGGAGAGGTCAACTACAATGTCAACGGTGTGTGTGTGTGTGTGTGTGTGTGTGTGTGTGTGTGTGAGTGTGTGTGAGAGTCTGACTTATACTACCTTCTGGGACACATTTCACACTAAAGACCAGATGATTGGGAACGGCTTGTCCAAATGGGGGAAAACGCTGCGTCCCCATCTGGGAAAAGGCAGATTTTTGGGCTAGTAGTCAAGGTTAAGTTTAGGCAAGTAGTGGTAAGTCTCCAGGAAACAAATGTAAGTTTTTCTTATGAACCCAAAAGTGACATAAATAAACGTGTGGATTTATGTACGGCTGATTTGTGTGTCTGGTGTTGTAGTGAATTTGGCTCATGGATCAGGCGTGTACAACTAATATACAGTACTAAATTATATTTGTTAAATATTACATGTCATCCAACCAAAACAACCTCGTCACAATGTGATAGGAGTTACTTCAGGTTCTCAAGTAAATGCCAGACTTCCAACAAAGGCCAGCACAAACAGATTAAAGGCTGGTTACCAGAAACCTGGGGAGAGTTTCCTGAACTCTTAAAAACTTCTTAGGATAAACTCGGCATAAGGTCCTGTAAATTTACCAACACCACTTTCATCAGTACAGCAACATATGTTTATTATTGTGTGGGGATACAGGTTACGTTAAAATAAAACATATTATTTAAAAAGACCAACATAAACCACAAATCTAATCTCCTGTCTTGTTTGTCTAAGCAAAGCAGCTAAACATGAAAGAGCCGTCAGATGTGTCAGATCATACTTGCATAACATGAGCACAATGTTTCTTCAATGTTAGCTTCAGCCTCCATCTTTTAGCACCAGGTGTATGTAGCATAGAAGCGATTTATCAGTAGATGTATCAAAACTTTTTAATTCTCAAATCTTCTCTCACTCAGGGTTTTTGGACAAGAACAACGACCTGCTCTTCAGGAACTTAAAAGAAGTGAGACAACAGGAGACAAAGCAGCAAACTGGTTTTTACTTGGACAGTGTGATGCATTCATGGAACATTGTACCATGTACTGCCTCATTCACATATTAAAAAATGTCCTTTGTGTCTTCTATGTTTTGCAGGTTATGTGTAAGTCAGAGAACAAGATCCTGACCCAGTGTTTTGACAGGGAGGAGCTGAGTGACAAGAAACGCCCCGAAACGGTGAGCTCTCTTGTTGTGTGTGTGTGTGTGTGTGTGTGTGTTCCCTCTTTGTGTCCTGGGGTTTTCTCTGCCTGTCTTCCACACTCTTATAAATCATACTCTCATGCATCCCAACATACTTTCTCACAACCAAACAAACAGCGGAGTGTTTCCTCTCTCCAGTGTTGTGGGGGGGGGGGGATTCTCTGAGGCCTCCCACTCACCGAGGAATGCCCTGACACTTGTATGTGCTTCACACACACACAAACACACACACACACAAACAGTTGAACAGGGTACTGTCACAGGCTGGCAAGTTGGGAGTCCTAGTCCTCCACACTGGGCCCAGTGTTCAGTCTCTACTGGACTGCCAGTCACATCAGCCGCCCCTCTGCTTGCGTAGCTCATCTTAGGTCACCATCTCTGTCTGCGGGCTTTGATTTGCGTACGCGCTCCTCTCCGCTCGTCTTCAGTTTCTACCTTCCGTTCCGTCGGGTTACTGACCCGCTTGCTTTCCCGCCCTCTTACCTTCACCTCTTCATCGCTTCCTAACCAGCTTTCGTCCGTTCTCCTGTCTGTTTGTGTCTGCCCCTCCAGGCAGCCACCCAGTTCAAAGCAAGTCTGGCGAAACTCATGGAGATCCTCATGTCGAAGGAGCCGTCGTACGTGCGCTGCATCAAGCCCAATGACGCCAAGCAAGCAGGTATGAAGTCAAGTTTTTGTTTTTTGCTTAGTATAGAATCCAGAAATGCGTGACCGTGGTCCAACTTCTCCAATATTTCTACGCTTTGTATTACACAGTACATACAGCATAATTTGGCAAGTCTAACACTACAACACAAATAATAGCTTTAATAATTGTTATCTTATAAGCAACCGAATACCGAATACCAAGTCTAAAATTAACTATCACTGAATTTATAGCATTAAAATGTTTGAAACTTTTAAAACTTCGAAAAGCTGTACTCGTGTGATTTTTTTTTTTTTTTTTGAAAAGGTAAGTTCAAGTGTTTGATATTTGAAAAAACACTGTTGAAGTTCCTTCAATTCAAGCGATCAGATTGTTCCACACATTAGACACATAACCTGCTAACACAGAGGTCTGACTGATTCCATTCATTCCTCATAGATTATCTTTTGGATTTTAATTTGACCAATACAATTTCCACAACATGTACTGGCATACTCATTTGATTCGAAAGATAATGGCTGTTATTTGCTACTAAACACTCATAGTTTTCAATAGCTGAGCCTAGTTTTATGTAACAGTTCTTGTCAACACAGTTGAAGCAGCTTAGCGGCTTCTATAAGCGAATATTTTCCCAGGAACATCATGTTAATCCTGAGCTTTAGCTAAGACCAGCCAAAACAGTTTGTTTTCGGCTGCATGAGTGGCCACAGTGGAACTCTCCGTGTGGTCGTCAGTATATCGGGCCGGCCTTTGTTTCTCTCCACAGTTGGCCTTTTGTTAGTTTCACACTGTTTCTCTGTCCTTTGTCACTCCTACTTCTTGTTGTTTAGCATTTACTGGTTTTCACTGGTTCATTTTGGTCCAACAGACTTTACATTTTTCTCAGACTGATTTGACCCAGCTCTCCCTCTCTCCCTCTCTCCCCTCTCTCCTCCCGTCCCAGTTCGATTTGACGAGGTGTTGATCCGTCACCAGGTGAAGTACCTGGGGCTGATGGAGAATCTGAGAGTGAGGAGAGCCGGCTTTGCTTACAGACGGCGCTACGAGATCTTCCTGCAGAGGTGATGAGCTACTTGTCTTATTTTTTCTTATTTTTACCAGTAAGACACAATGACATGGAAGCACAGTATCAAGTATACGTGCCCTTTCTTGTGTTCTGGTACACAACCGATAGGATTTTCTCAATTAAGTCAGATAGTTCAGATTAGACACAGAGCTAAACTGTACACGAGACGACACAACAAGACGTGAAGTGAGAACATCCGGGTACAGGTTTCTTGGTTAATCCAGTGTTTGTTAGTTTACCCCACATTACTTATTTGATCATGGGTAACTAAAGTGCAATCGGCATCAAAGAACTACATGATTTGGCTTTTAACTGAGTTTTTTCTGATCCTCAGGATCAATCCCAGTCCCTGTCCTGTTAAAATCCCCTGAGCTGATCCCCTACTAGCAAATTCATTGCTTGGAATAAGAGTGCCAGCTTTATTCCTAAACTATAATTCTAAATGACAAAGACAAAGCTCGGGACTGAAGCTGCAACAAATTCATTATTTTTTTGTCAGTTAGTCTGCTGATGATTTTCTCTATAAATGGTCTGTTCTGTTTAAAAATGAAAAATGCCCCTCACAGGTTTTTAAAGCCCAAGATGACTTCATATAATTTCTATTTCTCACATCATTCTGTTTACTCTGACATAACACAAAGAAAAGCAGTAAATCCTTACAAGGCAGAGGCTGGAACTATTCAGCATTTGGCATTTTTGCTTTGGAAAAATGACAAACTATTATTCAATTATTAGAAAAGTAACAGATTATTTTTCTAGTTAGAAAAATGTAGTTAGTTTCTGCTTTAAACCTGCTCCCTTCTGTTGCTCCAGTTTTCTTGTACTGTGTTCTAGTATTTATTAGGGGTCCAAGCCCGAAGTGGGCATGGAACCCGCGATTGCAAGGCATCGCGGGGGCCATACCACGAAGTGGCAT